>JAAKBH010000651.1:0-161301 GCA_019776075.1 Amaranthus palmeri | reverse complement strand
TTATGTTGGAATTTAGAGTGTATAGTGAACATCGGAAATGATTTAATTAATTAAATTAAATAAATAATTTGATTAAATTAATTAAGTATATCCCAAGGTTACAAGGAACAAGTGATTTTAGAGAAATTAAAAGTCACTAGTCGCGAACGAATTCGCGGATCGCGAAATGGAAGCAGAATGTTTCTGTTTTGTGAAAATTGAAATTCGCGACCAGTGACAATTTTCGCGACCCGCGAAAATCTGAAATTTCTTGATTTTTTCCTTGCGAAGTTTTGCTTTGTTATGGTGGTTATATAATAACTTCCTACAGTTATTATGATTACTTTTAGCCATGTTATTTGGGATGTAAGGGTTGAGTGAAAGGCGACATGAGTTCGTGAATCGATCTTATGTTTCACGGATCAACCTTGTGTTTCATGAAGTAATATGTTGCTTCATGAACCGGTGTGAGCTATTCTATAAATATAGAATGCTTGTGTGTTGTTTTAGAGATCTAGAACATACATGGAATTTCTGATTTCTCTTCTTCTCTAGCGTTTTACATCGAGCACTTAAAATTCTCGTTTGTAATTTTATTATCTTCTTCCACTTTAGTTTCTCTTACATCATTCTAATTTCCGTGTGCTCGGAAGTTAGTGTAATTCTTTGTATCTCAAAACATATTTCCGGTTGATTCCCAAGCACCGTAGTAGGGAGGAAATGATGTTTTAGGAAAGAGCATCTCGCCTAGAATTTATATCAAGATCCAACAAAATCTTCTTGTTACTTTGTTCGATATATGGTGATTCCCGATGATGTAATCCACATTTGGTGTATGTTAAGCAAAGGTTTGAACTTGTCATATGTAATATGATTTTCTACTACAAACTTGTAACTTTATTTTATATGTTTTTTATAAAATTAAAGTCACATTTCTAACAATCTAAAACATCATTTTCTTAAAGTAAGTATGACAAGTTTCAATGTTTACCACAAACTTTGTCATAATTTACAAATTTGTTGGGAAAGTTTTCAAGTTTGCTTATATGAAAATTACACCATGATCGGGTGACGAGATTATCGTAGAGATTTTTGAAATGGTGCATTGGTTCGGTAAAAGAATGTGTTGGTTTGTTAAAGAGACACGTTGGTTCATCAAAGAATATGTTTGTTCGATAAAAAGACACGTTGGTTCATGAAAAGATGCGTTGTTTCATGAAAAGTTGCATTGTTTTTATCTTGATCAAGTTATGTAAGAGAGATGGACATTATTACATGGTAGAGATGATATTTCTCAAGTTTGTAAGTTCTCGATGTTAATTTTATATGTTTCTTTTATGATGATAGAGATGTACAATATGTTACATGTTTAAGCAAGTTCTTATATCCATGAAATTTGGTAAAGTATGTGATCGTGGTTATTTGATCATGGTTATCATTTGGTGTAAATGATGATACTCCATTTTATTTATCAAAGAAATTTGATGGTTGGAAGTATAAGTAACTTACCATGATTTTTATGATGATTAAAATTATCATCAAAGATGGATAATGTTTGCTATCTTTTGTGTTTACAAGTTTTGTTTTATGCATGATAAGATGATAATTTCATGGTCATGTTTTGACATATTTTTTGACATGTATATCTTATTTTATATATGTCATGTCTTGTTTTATTATGAAAGATAATATGTATTATTATCAAGTTAAATATAATTGCTTTAATAGTTATTCATGGTAACATGTGAAGTATTTGGGTCTTTGCATGTTTTGTATGACAAGATAATTTTGTCATATAAATTGAACATTATGTGTTTGTTATGTGTGGTTATCTTTTAACCAAGTTCAATAATGTCTTTGTTATTGATGTATGTTTCACCTTTTGAGTGAATTGTTTTTAAAAGGTTGCATGATCCATGTTTGATTAACAATAAAGTTAATTAAAGTATATAGTATATTATTGCAATGTTGTTCTTTACAAAAGTGCATGTTGTATTTTTGTTTCATGCATGTGTAGAATTATTTCTATGTGTTTGTGCATGATTCAAGTTAGTTTTTATGATATATTCTTTGATTGGTTATTACCAATGTTGTTTAAATTTGGACATATAATTTTTATATGGGGTTGTCATAGGTATACTTTTACCCAAGGTTATATTAATTTATTAATATTGGAAAAGGGTACAAAGTTTATGACATGAATAAATTTAAAGGTTTATCATCAAAGGTTCATTAAAAGTAATTTTAATGTAAAAGTGATGATTAAACAAGAATTTGAAAATCTAATAATGTTATTAAATAAAGGTTGAAAGTTGTCAACATTATTTTAAACTCGGAATTTTATTTATTAAAGTTGTTTGTTATGGAGGTTGATAAGTTCCATAATGTTAAATAAATAAAAGAGTTTAATGATTTTATAAGTGATTTTATATATCAAATAAATGATAAAGACAAGTTTGTCTAGTTCATTTAGATATATATGATGATTTAATCTTATATGGAATAAATGTTGATTTGCTAAGTAAAGCAAGATATGAATTTATTATTACATTGATTAATGTATTAATTGAAATTCATATGTTACTCTTATAATCTAGAGTATGTGTCAACGCTTTAAGTTTTATTATGGTAATTAAAATTCCATAATGTGTTATTATTTTGATTTTCAAGGTATGCATTATTTGCATGAGTATATGGAAAGTTTTAAACTAATATTTATTTTGGAGAAAAGTACTAAATACGTTTTATTCCGGTTAATGGGTATGTTTAGGTATCTTATGTTGTCGGATAACGCCAAATATATTTGGTGTGACAATAAAGAAGGTTTTAACTTTTTAAGTTAAAGTTGATATTAAACGTTTTTCTTTTGGTTTAAAGTATTTGTTTTATAGAAAAATCACTACAAAAAAATTGCAACTCAGCGACCCAGATTAGCGACTGGACAAATTTAGTCGGTATTACCGACTACACAGCGACTAAAATACCGACAAACTTGTTTTTGTCGGTAATACCGACTAAACAGAGACAAAAAAACTTTGGTCGCCGTTTGCAGACCAACTTGCGACTTTATGTTTTAGTCGCTATTTTTCCGACCATAAATGTAGTCGCTAGTTAGTCGCCAAAAAAGAAAAAAGGAAAAAAAATACGGGAATAAACGTTTTATTTCTGCCGACTAAACTCCGACTTAATCTGAGTCGTTAAGTAGTCGGTAATATCCTGATTTTGTCTATAAATACCCCCCACCCTTCGTCATTTTTCACTCGCCCCAATCCGGCCATTTCCCTCTTCTCTCTATAATTTATCTGTTCTTCTCTTGTCGCCATCCACCACCACTCCTATTTAACTCTCCTACTTGAGAAGAATTAAGTAGGGGTGGAGGTGGACGGCGAGAAGTTGAAAAACAAAAAAATAAACGGTCTCGAAATATTAATAAAACGATTCATTCAAAATAAACCTTTCAACTTTATCATGTTTCTCACTTGCCCCGTTCTCTTCGTACCCATACTCGAGTTTGTTTACTTAAGTATGGGTTCGGGAAGAACCGGACAAATTGCGAAACATAAATTTAACAGTTCAATCGTATCAAAAATATGGAAAAATTTGATATTAAAGGTATGAACCACATTTGCTTATAAACATACATAAATTTGTTTTTCATTGTTGTTCACTGTATCCCTCCCCTTTCCACTCGTACATTGTTGTTGTTCACTCGTACAAGGTTAATTTCAATCGGTGTACGTGTGGATAAAGGGGTGGGATATAGTGATTAACATGAATTTATTGTATTCGACGTCTCTCCATGCGTACATGGTTAATTTAATCGGTGTACGCGTAGAGACGGGGTTGGATATAGTGATTAACATAAATTTAATGGTTGTTTTTAAGCAAATGAGACTTGCCTCAAATTTGTTTTTCACTGTATCCCACCCTCTCCACTCGTACATGGTTAATTTCAATCGGTGTACGCGTGGAGAAGGGTGGGATATAGTGATTAACATACTCTAATTTAAATGGTTATATTTATTGTATAAAAGTTGTTTAATGTTTTTCACTGTATCCTATCCCTCTCTATTCGTACATTATTAATTTAAATCGGTGAAATGATTAATATTAATAGGTGTACGAATGGAGAATGGGGTAGGATATAGTGATTAACGTTATTATATTTTTGTACACTTAATCACAAAATTCGAAATATTGTATAAAAGTTGTTTAATGTTTTTCACTGTATCCTATCCCTCTCTACCCGTACATTATTAATTTAAATCGGTGAAATGATTAATATTAATAGGTGTACGGATGGAGACTTGATAGGATATAGTGATTAACGTTATTATATTTTTGTACACTTAATCACAAAATTCGAAATATTGTATAATAAAATTTTAATGAGCTTTTTTTCGTGCCATTTTGTTATAATAATTATCCGTACTGAATTGAAATATATGTTTTTTTCCTACTTATTATCTTGTATGTTTACTATAAAATTGTGTTAGAAACGTTTAAAATATGTTTCTCAAAATTGAAAAAAATGCGCAACGTATTATTTCTAGCTAGAAGCTAACAAAGCAGTAACTGACGGTTCTGGCTTGACTTGTTCACAAAGTGCAGTTTTAAGTTATCTTGGTTTCAAGTGTTTTGCTTCAGGCTATTATCACTAGAACTATCGAGATTGTAACAATTGTTTGAACCCCTACGGCATCGTCTTTTATTTTTGACGTCATGGACATGAAAATCCTAAACATGGGTTTACGAACTCAAAGAAGTTGGATGTACACCCCATACTCTACGACATCTACACCTCATACTCTACGATTACATCCAACTTCTTTCAGTTCGTAAGTCCATGATTAGTATTTCTATGTCCATCACGTCAAGAATAAAAGGCGATGCCATAGGGGTTCACACAATTGCTACAATCTCGATATTTTTAGTGATGATAGCCTGAAGCAAACACTAGAAACCAAGAAACTCAAACCTGCACTTTGTGAACAAGTGAAGTTAGAATCGTCAGTTACTGCTTTTTAGCTTCTAGAAATGACCATAAAATTTACGATGCTTATTTTCTACAATTTTGAGAAACATACTTTTAACGTTATCAATTTTTATAGTACATACGAGTATCTAAGTAAGAAAAAGAACAATTTCAATTTAGTACTAATTATTATAACTCAAAATGGCCGGAAAAAAGCTATTAAAATATGTTCTTTATTATATCCTTTCTCTTTTCATCTCGTACATGGTTAATTTCAATCGGTGTACGTGATGATAAAGGGGAAGGATGTAGTGATTTACATAAATTATAATGAGTTTTTTTCTTCACTATATCCTACCTCTATTCATCTCGTACATGGTTAATTTCAATCGGTGTACGTGATGATATAGGGGTAGGATGTAGTGATTAATATAAGATTTAGCGGAGCTCGGGATCCGGTCGGAATTGCATCCAGTTGGTTCTACCATTCCCAAGGCATCATACACACTAAACAGAGAGCAAATGGCTGTCCTTCTGGAGTGGCTTAAAACTCTGAGATTTCCTGATGGGTATGTCTCTAATTTAGCCAGGAACATCGACATGGCTAAACATCAAGTATTCGGGATGAAGAGTCATGATTGTCATGTGTTCATGCAACGACTGATTCCTATTGCATTTCGAGAGTTGCTGCCAGAAAAAGTATGGGAAGCTCTTACTGAAATTAGTCTGTATTTTAGAAGTCTTACTTCTCCGCGAATTTCTGCCGCAGATATGTGGAGGTTGGACGAGGAAATTGCAGTTGTGCTATGTAAGTTAGAGACTATATTTCCTCCAACATTCTTTGACGTCATGGAACATCTGCCTGTTCATCTAGCTTACGAGGCGAGGATTGCTGGCCCGGTACAATATAGGTGGATGTATCCCTTTGAGAGGTAATTACTAATTACACGTCTAAAATATTAGTACTATTTACTTTTCTGATAACTTTTTACATGTCTTAATAATTACTCTTTGGTTTAAATTACAGGTATCTTCGACATTTAAAACTTAATGTCAAAAACAAAGCACATGTTGAAGCCTCGATCTGCAACGCATATCTTAATGAAGAAGCATCATACTTTGTATCGCATTACTTTGGGCCAGATGTTCGATGCAGAGTTAGAGATCTACCTAGAAACGATGATGGATTCTTTACCAACGTCAGACCGGGTGTTTTGTCCATATTTACACACCCAATCAAACTTCATGGTCGGGGTAAGGCTCTTATGATGGATGAAGCAGATCTCAAAATTGCTCAGACTTATATTCTGCGAAACTGTCCAGAGGTGAATCAATTTTATGATCAGTTCGTACACTTAATCACAAAGTACGAACCTAATCTAAACGCAGAGCAAGTTGACCATGTGGTCCAAGACCAGTTTGCCGCATGATTTAAACAGATTGTGAGTACACGTTAACCATCGTTACTTGTTGTCTAAATAATATTACGTATTTACATTGAATTATTGTTTTTATATGCAGTCCAGGGACGGGTTTCTTGACGGTGTGGATAATGCCGATATTCTTAAGGACCTCGCCGAGGGACCTTTGCACAAGGCACGTCGCTATGATGTTTGTTACGTGAATGGTTATAGATTTCACACTATGTCTCATTCCTCAAAAAAGAAATCTTCTGAGAACAGCGGGGTGTGCGTGAAATCCGATGATAACAGTCCGGATGAAACCGACTTTTACGGACAGTTAGAGGATATTATTGACCTCGAGTTTCGAGCACTTCCAATGAAACGGGTCACTCTATTCAAATGTCATTGGTTTGATCAGACTACCACCGGATACGGCCATGGTACGAGAATCCATCCGCGTTATAAGCTGGTTGACGTTCATATTGGTCGATCCTATAGAAAATACGATCCTTTTGTGCTAGCCTCTCAAGCTTCCCAAGTTTATTACTTATCTTATCCCAGTTTAAGGCAAAACATGAAAGATTGGCGAGCCGTTTGCAAAGTCAGATCAAAGCAATTCGAGGAGACTGCTTTTCAACTGGAAGAGAAATCACCGGATTTTGTGGTAAATGAAGATGTTTCCGACGCACAAGTCGAGCCGTTGCGTGATCCCGCTGGAGAACTTTTAGTCTTAGACGAAACGGTTCATGATGACGAGGAAAATGAAGACAACGACGAAGACCTTGTATTATCTGACGACGAGGATGTCGATGACGATTATGTAACCCAATAATATGTTATTAATAATTATATGTTTATTTAAAGTTCTTTTTTTACATTGGGTCGTAAATTTTGTATATTTTAATATCGTATTTAAAATTTTATTATTATTAATTATAAAATAATAATAATAACAATAATAATAATAATAATAATAATATAATAATAATAATAATAATAATAATATAATAATAAATATATTAATAATAATAATAATAATAATATTACTAATATTAATACGAATAATAATAATAATAATAATAATATTAATAATAATAATAATAATAATAATAATAATAATAATAATAATAATAATAATAATAATAATAACGAAAACAATTAAAAAAGAGGCGCCAAATTCAAATCTCCGACTAAACTACCGACTACCCCTTAGTCGCCAGGTAGTCGCTAGTTTGAATCACGTAGCTTCCCAGAGAAGCTACTGTGATTGACAGGTGCATTGGAAAGGTAAAAAACTTTTCAGTATACCGACTAGCCAGCGACTATTCTTGAGTCGCCGGTTAGTCGGTATACTGAAAAGTTTTTTCACTTTTACACGTTTTCTGAAAAGTTACTGCAGGTAATTATTGAGGTGGTTGACATTGTTACCGACTACTTGGCGACTATTTTTTAGTCGGCGGATAGTCGGTGACATGAACAGTTTTTTTGGTCTTTTCAACCGTCTTTTCAAATATTAACTGAGGCAATAAATACGGGAGGTTAAACGGTTAAATTATCACCGACTAGCCACCGACTATATCTGGGTCGCTCAATGGTCGGTGATATTTACGGTTTTAATCCAAACGTTTGAAATCTACCCTAATATGCACCGACTATTTATCGACTCAGTTTGAGTCGCAGGGTAGTCGGTAGCATTTTTATATAAAAACCCTAAACAGTCCGAATTTCCGTCATTTTCATTCTCATTTTCCATTCTCGTTTTCTCTCTTTCTCTCTTCTTCCAAACCGTCACTTTCTTTCTCATTCTCTCTTCATTCATCATTCTCATCCATCATTCTCATTCTTTCTCTCATCATTCTCATTCTTTCTCTTTCTCTCTTCCAAACCGTCACTTTCTTCCTAGATTCCAAGTTTTTTTTTTCCAAGTTTTAAAGGTTAGTCTTTTTTTAAGTTTTTTTTTTCCATGAACATGATTTTACATGATTTTTGTATAATTTTACATGTTTATTTCGGATGATTTATGTTGTTTTTAAGGTTTTTTTCGTTTTTTTATGATCTTGTTTTATGTGTTTAGATGTTTATGATCTTGATTTTAAGAATGTTTACATGTGTATGATCTTGTTTACATGTTTGTGTTTTAGGGTTTAAATGATTCTTTTTTCATTTTTTCGAATTTTTTCAATAGCTTAATATTTTTAGGGTTTACATGAAAAATACTAGTTCATATGTTTTTAGGGTTTGCATGGTTTTTTTTTTTTTTGGTTTATTTTTTTTTTTTCGAATCATGTTTCCTCTTTTTTTTTTTTGTTTTTTTTTTGTATCATTTTTTTTTTCCGAAAAATATATGTTTTTAGGTTTATATGTTATGTTTTTTTTTATCATATGTTTATGTTTTTTAGGGTTTAGATGAAATATACTTGTTCATATGTTTTTAGGGTTTACATGTTTTTTTTTTTTTGGTTCATTTTTTTTATTTTCGAAAATTACTTGTTTATTTTTTTATGGTTCTTTTTTTTCAATATTATTTTAGGTTTATATGTTAGGATTTACATGAATTATACTTGTTCATATCTTTTTTTGTTTTTTTTTTTGGATTTTTTTTTTCGAAAAATACATGTTTATTTCGTTTTTTACATGTTTATTTCGTTTTTTACATGTTTATTTTCGAAATTTTACATGTTTATTTTGTTTTTTTAATTTTGTTGGTTCATTTTTTTAAATTTTCTGAGTTTATTTTGATATTATTTTGATATTATTTTCTGTTTAAATAATTTGTTAAATTTAGATGCCTAGAATGCGAAATCATTTAAACCAGCGCATCGACCCTCGAACCGGTCAGCCATATGACCCTGATTCGCGACCGGTTCGACAGCTTGCCCGTTCTGACCCGGGCACCCAAGCGGTTCCGCTCTCTGCGGATTTAGAGGAGCATTTTCTCCGGTCAGACTTTAGGAGGGCACCTGGGTCTGTCGATCGCTCTCCGGTGTCATCACGTGCTTCGCCACGTAACGCACCCACACCGGATAATGACACAGCCCAGGGCCCGCCACGCGAGGACCCTCCACCTCCACCCCTACACCGACCACCTCCACTTCCATGGCTGCCCATCGAGGGCACGTTTGCCAACGTGGATGGCAACCAAGTATCAACGTCCATTCGTAGGACGTTTGAGGCCTACCAAGATCCTGATGGGTATGCTTGGAAGTACCTATCAAAGGAAACGATCGAGTTCTATTGGGATCAGTTTCAAGTAAGTATATTTACTACATTATTTCATTATTTGATTAACTTTTAACTGACTTGTTTGTTGTACTAATACTGATTGTTTTTGTCGTTTCAGAGGCAATGGTTTTGGGATCCCTCCATCACCGACACGGTGCGCAGGGAATGGTTGAAGAGAGCCAAGATCCGGTACAAGGACATGGTTCACTCAATGAGAAAAAGTCTCGAAGCAGATAATGAGTATAAACCTGATTGGGTGTCGGCAGAAGCTTGGCGAGAGTGGACACGGGCCTGGGCAGCTCCTGACTACCAGGCTCAGCGGGAGCGAGGGAAAAAAAACCGTCGCCGGGGCGATTCATCGGGTGTCGCAGAAGTCACCCATACCGGCGGCTCCGTGTCGGCCCGCAGGACACGGCGGATATTGGTAATATACTTAACTTTTTATTAATTTAAATTTTTAAAAATTTTGTTTTTTTGTTTATTTATACATTATTTTTATTAAACCAATCATTTTTTTTTACAGGAAAAAAAGCAGAAACGCGACCCCACCCCTTATGAGTTGTTTGTACACACTCATAGGGTGAAAACAAAAGATGGGTTGCAGTGGGCCAACGAGAAGTCCAAGGCGGTGAACGTAAGTGCAATTAATGATGTTTTTTTTTATAAGTAATCATGAATCATAGTAGTTAGTTTTTTTATGTCCAAGCCCGAATTTTTTATATAGTTTTATGCTTTGTTCAGGACGAGTATTTACGCCTCCATGCCGAGCTGCCGGTAGATGCTCCTCAGGAGAAGGAAAATGACGCCTACTTTGAGGCCGTCAAAATTGTCG
Source organism: Amaranthus palmeri (assembly GCA_019776075.1). Lineage (NCBI taxonomy): Eukaryota > Viridiplantae > Streptophyta > Magnoliopsida > Caryophyllales > Amaranthaceae > Amaranthus > Amaranthus palmeri. The sequence goes on along the minus strand of JAAKBH010000651.1, from coordinate 150,890 downwards.
AAGCGCAGGATTCGACAAAGAAGTCCTCCAAGGCTGTGTTTGGTCTTGGTGAAGCCGCAGAGACTTATTACTCTGATAGTGCGGCGTCACAGAGTCAAACTCAGGAAACTCCTCCCCCCCTTCAGCTAGTGAACGAGAGGTTGGATGAGCTACAGCAGTCCATGAACACTGTAACTCAAAACATGTCCACCAACATTTCGAGGGAGGAGTTTGAGCGTCTAGTGCAGGAGCATAAGCGTTTGAGCGATGAGTTAAACCACTTTCTCGGCTTTATGCGCGGCATATTTATCGAAAGAGGTTTTCCTCCACCTCCACCACCCAACTGATCCTACTTATTTGATGATGATGATGTTGATTAAACATTTTTTTTTGTGTTTTTTTTTATGATTAAACATTTATTTGGTTGTTTTTTTTTATGTTTGTATGATTAAACATTTATTTGTTTGAACATTTTCTTTATTAATTTTATTTTTGCGTTTTTTATTATATTCGTTTTTTATTACGTTTTTTATTATATTCGTGCGACAATTTATTTTAGTAATAAAATAATAAAACTGGTCAAATGTGGTTTACAATTGACCACATTTGACCAGTTTTATTAATTTAATATTTAAAATCTAGCGACTAGATTCCGACTAAGACATTTGTAGGAAAACCGTCGGTAAAAAGAACCGCCAAAATTTGGTACGCTTTTCAGTCAACATAAGTTTGACCTTACCGACTACCCTCCTACCAAAACAGTAGTCTCAGGTTAGTCGGTAAAATAACCGCCAAATTTTGGTACGCTTTTTCAGTCAACATTAGTTTGACTTTACCGACTATCCTCCTACCAAATAAGTAGTCTCAGGTTAGTCGGTAAAAATATGGTCAACATTTGAAGTTTGACTTTACCGACTATCCCCCTACCAAATAAGTAGTCTCAGTTTAGTCGGTAAAAATATGGTCAACATTTGAAGTTTGACTTTACCGACTAATCCCCTACTAAAAACTGAGTCGACAGCAAGTCGGTACAATTTTAAAAACATCTTTCAAAAAAAAAAAATAAAAAAAAACAAAATCTCTTTTATTTTTACAGCGACTATTTAGCAACTAAAATTTAGTCGGTAGCAGCGACTATGTACCGACACAGTTATTTAGTCGGCGGTCCGACTATTCACCTACTAAATGATATTTGGTAGGTACGCCGACTAACTTAACGACTCAATTATTTTACCGACCATTATATACCGACTAATTGTATTTAGTCGGCGGTTAGTCGGTATTTACAAATACCGACTAATTTACGACTATATCTCGCAGTCGCTAGTTTGCAAATTTTTTGTAGTGTGCGCATATTGGAGAGATCTGAAGGTTAGGCATTCTCTTGACGTCATGAATATAGAGAAAAATGTATGTGATGCCATACTCGGGACTCTCATGAACATTCCGGGTAAGACAAAGGATGTTGAAGCCGTGCGAGATTACTTTGAATGCAAGGGTATTCGTCTGGAGTTGTGGGCACAGGTTAAGGTGAGTAAGAAAAGAGAGAGAGCTGATGAAGTTGGTGACAGTAGCAAGGGAAAGGGCCGTAAGAAGAAGATGAGTAGTGAAAAAGTTTATTTACCTCAAACTTGCTACACATTGTCCAAAGCAGAGAAACGGGCATTTTGTAAGTCTTTGTATGGCATTAAGGTTCCGTTTGGGTACTCATCCAACATGAAGAGATTCGTTTCCTTAAATGGTGAGTTGAAGTTGGGAAGCATGAAATCTCACGATTGCCATGTAATGATGCAAGTGTTCTTACCAATTGCACTACGTGGAATACTGCCAAAACATGTGAGATATGCTATTTCTGAGCTATGTTCGTTCTTCAACGCAATTTGTAGTAAAGTTCTTGATCCCTTTAAACTTGATGCTCTTCAAGTTGACGTGATTGTAACTTTATGCAAGTTTGAGATGTATTTTCCACCTTCTTTCTTTGACATAATGGTTCATCTTATTGTTCATCTCGTTCGTGAAATCAAGCTTTTGGGTCCAATTTTTTTAAGGTGGTGTTATCCTTTTGAGAGACACATGGGTGTTTTACAAAATAAAGTGAGGAATCCAGCACAACCAGAGGGAAGTATGATTCAAGGCACTGTAAGCGATGAGATTGGTAACTTCATAGCCGAGTATATGGCTATGACAAAGCCTATTGGACTTCCCACCTCTCGAAATGAAGGAAGACTTGAGGGAAAAGGAAGAATGGGCTCCAAAACAATCACACCTCCTCGGGACAGTCTTCTACAAGCAAACCTGTGGCTATATGTGTTGTATCATATTCCAGAAGTCCATCCTTTTTCAAATTAGCATTTTGATGTATTGCGCGCAAAATATCCTTTTAAAGATGATAGGGCATTGATGCAGTTGCATGACGTTGATTGATTGGTTTCATAATCGAGTAATATGTGAAGAACTAAAGGGTGTATCTGAGATTGTTAAGGGGTTAGCTTTTGGTCCTCGTAATGATGTCAACAAATATGAGGGTTACGATGTCAATGGGTTCACATTTTTGACTGAGGGTTAAGATAAGAAGTCATTGTATCTGTAGAATAGTGGGGTTTCTATTTTGTCATTATCTACATTTTATGCGAGTGCCAAGGATCAATCGTCGGTTGATGCTAAATCGTTATACTACGAGCGGGTACATGAAATAGGAGCTTGACTATTGTACTTTCACTATGGGTCTTTTCAAATGCAAGTGGGTCGATAATAACCGACGATGCGTTAAAAATGACGACCCTTGTGGATTCACTCTTGTAGACTTAGATCATTTCCGTGATATTGAGGAGCCATTCATGCTAGCCACACAAGCCAACAAAGCATTCTACATTGTAGATCCTTCTGATAAGAAATGGTCTATTGTTATATCGGGAAAAAGAAGTATGCTTAGTATAGGTGATGTTGAGGATGAGGAATAATATGATGCTTTTGAAGACTCCCCACCCTTTATCAATCCAAAATCGGTTCATGAAGATGATGAAGATGTTGGTTATATGGGTGTAGATCACACGGAAGGAATACATTAGAATTAAGTGATTCACAAGGTATGAGTTATTTAAGGTTATTTAAAGCTTTTTTTGCACTTTCGCACATAAAGTACCTCAAACGTGGTTTGTTATGCATGAAACTTGGCACACAACACTAATTGGTATGTAATATTGTGTTGAAATGGTTAGAATTGAAAATCTTAGTCATATGCTTCAAATTACGTATTAAGTTGCGTTTTTAAGGTTTTAAAGCTTTTTTGGCACTTTCGCGCATAAAGTAACTTAAACGTGGTTTGTTATGCATGAAACTTGGCACAAAACACTAATTGGTATATATTATTGTGTTAAAATGGCTGGAATTTAAAATCTTAGTCATATGCTTCAAATTACGTATTAAGTTGCGTTTTAAAGGTTTTTAAAGGTTTTTTGGCAGTTTCGCGCATAAAGTAGCTTAAACGTAGTTTTCTATGCATAAAACTTGACACAAACCACTAATTGGTATATATTATTGTGTTGAAATAGTTAGAATTGAAAATTTTAGTCATATCCTTCCAATTACGTATTAAGTAGCTCAAACATGTTCTAATGTATTTCTATTTAGTTATATTCTTTCAGGTATACTTTATCTACAATGCATCTTTAGAGATGAAATTGTGCCCGAGATTGAGACTTTGGACGCTGAGGTTCGTAGTGAGTTTTGGATAAGGACTATGATCCGAGGAAGGAGATGGACATAAATGAGCATGATGACGACCGAGTTACTATCTAGGAGCAAAGTACGTACTGAAGTTGCCCCACCAATAAATGAAGACGGCCCAGCAACGCATGCTCCCACTATTGGTTCTAAGAAGCGTAAAGGTCGAGGTCCTACGATAAACCTCAAAGTCACGGATCGCATGCACCTCATATACAATGCATTGGGTTAACCATGTGGAAAATGGCGTTGGGAATATGGAAAATAAGTGGGCCTATCTGTTCGCAAGATTTCCATATTGCACGCGTGGAATGAGGTTCCATAGGGTTTGAAGAACTCACTCTATAGGAGGTTCATGCAGGTTTTCTTGGGCATCGAGGTTATAGAGAAACTACCCCCTCCAGTTAATGCGAAGGGAATCCGTAGTTTTCTTGGGCATGCAGGTTTCTATAGGAGGTTCATACCGGACTTTTCTAAGGTTGCCCGACCTTTGACTGAGCTTTTGGCCAACGATGTACCTTTTGTTTTCACTGACGCTTGTTTAGCTGCTTTTGAGAAATTGAAACAGGCTTTGACTACGATACCGGTTATCCAACCTCCCGATTACAACCTGCCCTTTGAGTTGATGTGTGATGCTAGTGACTATGCTGTGGGGGCATTGTTGGGACAGCGTAAGGATGGTAAGTTGCATGCCATCTATTACGCAAGTAAGACCTTGAATGAGGCACAGGTAAATTATGCAACCACCGAGAAAGAGCTTCTGGCAGTTGTAATGCGCTAGAAAAGTTTAGATCCTATCTCATAGGGTCTAAGATTATTGTTTATACTGACCACTCTGCTCTTAAGTTTTTGTTTAGTAAGAAAGATACTAAGGCAAGACTAATTCGGTGGATTTTGTTGTTACAAGAGTTTGATTTGCAGATTGTTGATAAGAAAGGAGCAGAGAATTCAGTGGCTGATCATCTGTCCAGACTTGTATTGGATGAGGTGTCAGGTACGCCTGACATTGATGATTCCTTCCCTGATGATCAGTTAATGGTTCTCGCAGATGCTGATGATGCTCCTTGGTTCGTAGAAATAGCGAACTATCTAGCTATGGGTGTGCAGCCCTCTGGGTTGAATGCATACCAAAGGAAGAAGTTTTACCATGACGTCCGCTACTACTTTTGGGACGACTCGTTGTTGTTCAGGGCATTTGCAGATGGCATTCTCCGCCGTTGCATCCCTGAAAGTGAGGTACATTCTATCGTTAGGCATTGTCATGATCTACCTTGCGGTGGACATGCTGCGTCTTCTAAGACTGCTGCTAAGGTTTTACAATGTGGATTTTATTGGCCATATCTTTTTAGAGATGCACAGGCATATGTTAAAATGTGTGACCACTGTCAAAGAGTTGGCAATTTTTCAAAGTCCAATGCCATGCCGATGAATCCCATTGTTGAGGTTGAGATTTTTGATGCTTGGGGTGTTGATTTTCAGGGTCCCTTCCCTTCCTCATTTGGAAACCGATATATTCTTGTTGCTGTTGATTATGTTTCCAAGTGGGTGGAGGCCGTTGCTACTAAGACCAATGATGCAAGGGTGGTAACCAAGTTTTTCAAAAAGACTATCTTTCCACGTTTTGGTTGCCCCCGCGCACTCATAAGTGACAATAGGACCCACTTCATTGAGCAAAAGTTTGAAAATCTTCTTAGGAAGTACGGAGTTGTTCACAGGTATTCCTTGCCTAATCACCCCCAGTGTAGTGGGCAAGTTGAGATTTCTAATCGCGAGCTTAAGCTCATTCTTGAGGTGACTGTGCATACGTCCCGAAAGAATTGGTCTGATAAGCTTGATGATGCCTTATAGGCTTATAGGACGGCTTTTAAGACTCCTATCGGGACCTTTCCGTTTGGTCTATGGGAAGCATTGTCATATTCCCGTGGAGCTAGAACACAAGGCACACTGGGCGATTAAAACCCTTAACTATGATTTGAAACGTGCAGGTGATAAGAGGCTCTTAGACCTCAATGAGCTCGACGAGATACGCCTAGATGCGTATGAGAGTGCCATTATCTACAAAGAGAAAACCAAAAAATGGCACGATCAACGCATTACTAGGCGGGAATTCAAGGAAGGTGAGAAAGTGTTGGTTTTCAATTCTAGGCTCAAGTTCTTTCCCGGTAAGCTAAAGTCTCGGTGGTCCGGACCATACACTATTACTAAAGTGTTTCCTTATGGATCACTTGAAGTAACTGGACCAAATGGCACGTTTAAGGTCAATGGCCACCGAGTCAAGCATTACATCGCAGGTGAGCCTCTTGGTGAAGAGGAAGTCATGGTATTTGCGACCTAGATATGTGGGTCGAATCACGTCAAGCTAATGACGTTAAAAGAGCGCTTTGCGGGAGGCAACCCGTTACACCATTTAATTTTGTCTTTTTTTAGTTTATTTTATTTTATTTTTGTTTCTTTTCTTCCTAATTTTTGTTTAGTGTGCAGCTAAAAATAATAATAATAAAAAAAATACGAAAAAGAGGTAGAATGAGGTAGAAGGCAAAAGCCGAGTCGGCTAAGGGTGCATATGGATGTTCGCCGACTCGGCGAAACATTCTGGAAAAAAAGAATTGAGGCAGTAAGATAGCGCCGACTCGGCGATAGGAAATTTCTGGGTACCGCCGACTCGGCGAAATGTTTCTGGAACTTTCTTACGGCTTTTTAAAAGCCGATTTCACCCATAACCCTCATTTCCCCACCTCTCATTTCAAATCTTCTATCTCTTTCTACCCTCATCCTCTTCTCCCTCTACCCTAAACCTTTTCTCTCTCTACCTCCTCATCTTCTCCATTCAAGAGATTCAAAGCCTTCAAATCTCCATTCCTACACCTTCAACCTAGTTTCTTTCGGTTTCCATTGTTACAAATTGGTAGAGAAGGTCATTCAAAGGTTGGAATTTGGTATCTAGCAACAATTCATCTTCATTTCAATTTGGAAGGGTATAAATTTCTATCTCTTGTCTTTCAATTTTGATTTGTGCATTTTTATTGGTAATTATTTGTTGTTGAAAGACCTCTAGGCTTAAGACTCTTGGATCTCATTGTGGTAGTTGTTTGATTATTTGTTTGGGACATTGTTGTGTTATTGTTGTGCAATATTTTGAGGATCTGTGGTTTTAGCTGTTTATTGTTTTAGACCATCATGCAAAACCTATTTAGATCCAAGAGAAGCAAGATCGGTGAGTCTTCCTCCTCTCAAAGGGAGGAACAACATTTATCACCACCACCGCCAAACCAACCCCGAAAAGCCCAAGGCTCGATATCAGGAAACATGGCGTGTAAGCTCACTTCCTCTCAATCCAAAACTTTTGGAAAGATAAGGGATCGAGTTTTACTCCCCACTAAATTTGTAGACCAGAATGCACTGCACAATACCGGCCTTTTTAATGGCATTCACACACTTTTAGAGAGGAGGGGACTCCATGGCTTCATAGATGTCGCCGCAGACGTGTACCCACGTCTGACATTCGAGTTTCTTGCGACCCTGACTTGTCACGAGTCTTCTGAGGGTCGATATATCACTTTTAACGCCCTGAACATGGTCTATTCCATGTCATATCTAGACATTGCTAGGTCGTTTCATTGGTTCATTAGGGATGACGAGTACGTGGTCCCCTCTGAAGGGGATATCATGCAGTTTTGGTTGGCTATTACGGGCAACAGATTGTACCGCGGTTCAGGCAACAAGATTGCCCATGTTTATCATCCAGCTATGCGGTACATTTTCCGTTTCCTCTCCATGACAATCTTTTGCTACGGAGAGCCTAGCGGGGTCTCAAAGCCCGAGCTTGCTTCTATGCGGTCGTTCCTTGTACACGACCAAGGCACACCCAATTAGATGGACATTTTTGTAGAGCGTTGCCTCGCTGTGCGCAATGCCGATTGTGGCAAGATTGGCATGGGCGAAATGGTGACGCTCTTGATTATATTTTTGGGTATTGACATACCCGACGATGTCCCAGTTTTGGACCACAACACCACCATTTTTTATGATAAGCCCACGCTACGTAGGCTGCGATTCATTTCATATCGTATGCCCTACACATGCTCTCTCATTATACCCAATGGGCGCACAGTAATCCTCCCTCCTATCCCTGAGCATGTATTTGATGTGAGGAATGATGACACAGCGGAAACGCTGTGTAATCGGACCGTAACATATTCTTTGCACCACCCCGTCGAGCAAGCCCCAGTGGCTGCAGGTGTTCACATCGATTTCGACGAGGGTGGCGATGAGGACGATGAGGAGGAGAAGGAGTATGTTCCCACTGAAGAACAGGTACATAGGGACGCAAGTCCCACTGTTGATTCCGGCTCCCACTGGTATCAGCAGTTCGATGAGAGGTTCTCCAATTTGGAGAACAGGTACGGAGAGATGGAGGGTCGACTAGACCGTATAGATGGAAATCTGCAGACATTTCAGGATACATACGACAGAGACATGTATAACCTTGATACGTGTCTCCAGTCTATGTGGATTTCCCAAGAGGCCCAAATGAACTACTATTCCGGGCAACCATATGTCAACCCTAGAGCCAGCATCGCTGAGATGGAGGCTCAAAGAGAGAGAGATCGAGCCCCTGAGCTAGAAGCTAGGCGGACTAGGAGGAGTTCATTCTCTTTCTTCCGCCGTCGTGTGGTCACTGAGGGCCACTTATCTTTTAGGCTCCCTCCCACTTATATGTTTTTGTTTTTCATGGTTCGTTCCCTTGCTTCACAGTTGAGCATTGGGGACAATGCTTTCGATAAACATGGAGTGGAGTCTACATCTGTTAGCTGTAGTTTTTCTTTTTGATCTATTAGATTAGTTTTTTTTTGTTTTTTATTTACTTTGTCTTTTATTTTCTGTTCAAAAAGAAAACAAACAAAAAAAAAACAAAAAAAATGAAAAAAGCGAAAAAAAATTGAGAAAAAAAGTGAAAAGAAAAAAAAAAATAAAAATAAAAATAATGAGAGTGCTAGCCATAACCTATGAAGGAGGACTAGGCAAAAGGAGAGTGAGTGTGCTTCAATCGACATCTATCTACATCCTGTGCTATGGCGTTTGCAGGTATACTTCTTTTCCTATCTTTATCTTCTATCTACTTTTAGCTCCACTAAATTGTCCCACCTTAACCCACCTAGCCATCCTCACTTAGATTCTCGCATATCATTTTATACTAACCACTGCATGTTATTTGAGCTACAAATTTTTAGCCTACATAAGCCCTCATCCTCTTTTGTCCAAATTAATTCTTGGATTGCGAGATCCAAGAGCTCCATTATTTGAGCCATACTGTAAGGAGTTTGGGTGTCTTTGTTTGGTTTCATTTTGTTGTGGTTGTGTTGATGTTGTGTGGATGTTTGTCTTGGGTTGGGTATGAGGTCGACAAGGGGTTTGGGATTTATATGGGCCTAAGTGAGATCATTTTTTTTTGAGAGATAAGGAGACTAAGATAGGAAGCCTCTTTCTTTTGGGGAGCCATAAGGGGAGCCGGTATTCATGTCTTAAGAGGTAATGGTGCAACTGATGGTGTTATCCCAGTTTATCATTGGAGTATTCTAGTTAGCTATGAACTCTCTTCTATGCTTTGATTTGCTTTTTCTTGGGTTATTGAAGACCCTATTGCTACTCATTTTCTCTTTGTGCTTTATTTGTGTACAATCTTAGCTTCATGTTTATATTGTATCATTGCTTCTGTTTTGCTAAGTTTGTACATGCTATTCATTGGAAAAAGGGAAACATGCTTCAAAAGAGATAAGCCCGCTAGGTTGAAAACCAGAAAGGGCGACCTAGGCAAAAGAGCGGCATGAGTGGGTAAGCAATGTGAGATTCGGAAAAATGAAAGAGTGGCTAGGACGAAAACACGAAATGAGTTCCTAGGCAAAATGAGAGAAAAAGAGAGAAATTTCATTGTAATATCCTATCTCATTTGTGCTTGAATTTGGAGACCGTATGCTAACCTTGCTTTTATTCTTTTCAACCTTGATTTGCTCGAGGACTAGCAAAGGTTAAACATGGAGTGGTTTGATAAGTGCAATTATTTGCACTAATCGTTTATATCTTTATGCTCTTTTGCGGTGTTTTGAAGGAGATTCGGGGTCATTTCGTTCGGTTTCACTCCACTTTGGTATCTCGTGGTCAAAGTATGAGAAGATGGATGAATTTTGAGGTTTTGAGTTGTTTTTATGGGATTTCGGTGCTAATCGTGTCTACAGGGTTGAAAGATCGAGTCAAGCTGTCAATCAAACTAAGTCACGACCAAAAGAGCGAGTCCAAGCTTAAAAATGATCCAGGGGCAAAAAGCCGAGTCGGCTGAGGTAGCATCATAAACCTCGACGACTCGGCTAAGCAAGAAAAAATGTCCCATTTTTGCCAGAAGAAATCGCCGACTCGGCTGTGATGTTTTTAAGGTAACCACCGACTCGGTTGTTGAAGACAGAATACCATCATCTTTCCAGAACCTTTCGCCGACTCGACGGTGAGGTCAAAAAAGGGGTCGCCGACTCGGCGAAGTTGGGCTGACAAAATCATCAATTTTCCAGAATGTCAGGACGACTCGGCTGTGGTAGGCATTTGAGGACAGCTGACTCGGCGGTATTGGAATTTAACTTTTGAGGCGTATTTTCTCCGGGCTTTCTTTGGGCCTAGGGTTAATTACCCTTATTAGTATATATAGAGTCCTTAATCCTAATTTGGACCTTCTTCTTCCTCCTTTGAACTTTGCTTAGTTTTGCTTAATCTTCCATTAATCTAGCCTTTAATTTCATTTTAGTTTTATTTTAGATTCAAGAACTCTAATCTAGCCTTAGAGATTTAATCTCCTTTCAAGTTTGTATGTTCTCTTTGCTTTTAATTCTTAGTTTTAATTCATTGTATTAGTTTAAGTTTTATTTGGTGAACATTAATCTTTAGTTTGAATCATCCTTTAATAATAAGTTTTCTTTCTCCATTATTGCTTTAGAATTTATTGTTATTGCTATTAAGTAGTTCATTATTGCTTATTCTATTTTATCATCTTATTCATTGTCATTCATGTTTAGCACTAAATTCAAAGTAGTATTTATTGCATTTACCATGTCTAGTGAGTAGATCCATTTTCTAGGGTTAGGGTTTGAACCTATTAGTTGAGCATGAGTTGATTCTTAGATGTGTCTATGAAACTATGGATTAAAGTGATTAAATTGTGCTAATTAACCTTAAATTAAATATGCTTTGTCGAACCATTCAATAGAACTAGCGTGTGAGATTGGGATCGCCTTTGCTTTAGGGTAAACTTTAGTTAAATTCTTATTAATTCGTTCAATAAAGTTAACGCGTGAGAATTGAATTAATAGGGTCTAAATCTAATAGTTAATCAACAGAGCGAGAGTTTGAGATTAACAAGATTAAATTTAATCACACAATTAATCCTATACTTCATAGACACTAATGAGAATTGGATTATGCAAGACTTTAGGGGATTCCCGACACCCTAGATTTCATCATCATAAAGTTAAACTACATCTTTATTATTGCATTTTAGTTGTTAGTTTACAAACCAATCAACACTTTTTATTCCCTTAGCAATTGAATCAACCGAAATCGTAAAGTCCATTGTCCCAAGCTTCCTTGTGTTCGACCCGCGACTACACGTACACCGTGCGCTTGCGGTTAAATAAAATTTGCACATCACTTCCATATTGGAGAGATCTGAAGGTTAGGCATTCTCTTGACGTCATGAATATAGAGAAAAATGTATGTGATGCCATACTCGGGACTCTTATGAACATTCCGGGTAAGACAAAGGATGTTGAAGCCGTGCGAGATTACTTTGAATGCAAGGGTATTCGTCTGGAGTTTTGGGCACAGGTTAAGGTGAGTAAGAAAAGAGAGAGCTGATGAAGTTGGTGGCAGTAGCAAGGGAAAGGGCCGTAAGAAGAAGATGAGTAGTGAAAAAGTTTATTTACCTCAAACTTGCTACACATTGTCCAAAGCAGAGAAACGGGCACTTTGTAAGTCTTTGTATGGCATTAAGGTTCCGTTTGGGTACTCATCCAACATGAAGAGATTCGTGACCTTAAATGGTGAGTTGAAGTTGGAAAGCATGAAATCTCACGATTGCCATGTAATGATGCAAGTGTTCTTACCAATTGCACTACGTGGAATACTGCCAAAACATGTGAGATATGCTATTTCTGAGCTATGTTCGTTCTTCAACGCAATTTGTAGTAAAGTTCGTGATCCCTTTAAACTTGATGCTCTTCAAGTTGACGTGATTGTAACTTTATGCAAGTTTGAGATGTATTTTCCACCTTCTTTCTTTGACATAATGGTTCATCTTATTGTTCACCTCGTTCGTGAAATCAAGCTTTTGGGTCCAATTTTTTTAAGGTGGTGTTATCCTTTTGAGAGACACATGGGTTTTTTACAAAATAAAGTGAGGAATCCAGCACAACCAGAGGGAAGTATGATTCAAGGCACTGTAAGCGATGAGATTGGTAACTTCATAGCCGAGTATATGGCTATGACAAAGCCTATTGGACTTCCCACCTCTCGAAATGAAGGAAGACTTGAGGGAATTGATGCAGTCTTCTACAAGCAAACCTGTGGCTATATGTGTTGTATCATATTCCAGAAGTCCATCCTTTTTCAAATTAGCATTTTGATGTATTGCGCGCAAAATATCCTTTTAAAGATGATAGGGCATTGATGCAGTTGCATGACGTTGATTGATTGGTTTCATAATCGAGTAATATGTGAAGAACTAAAGGGTGTATCTGAGATTGTTAAGGGGTTAGCTTTTGGTCCTCGTGATGATGTCAACAAATATGAGGGTTACGATGTCAATGGGTTCACATTTTTGACTGAGGGTCAAGATAAGAAGTCATTGTATCTGTAGAATAGTGGGGTTTCTATTTTGTCATTATCTCCATATTATACGAGTGCCAAGGATCAATCGTCGGTTGATGCTAAATCGTTATACTACGAGCGGGTACATGAAATAGGAGCTTGACTATTGTACTTTCACTATGGGTCTTTTCAAATGCAAGTGGGTCGATAATAACCGACGATGCGTTAAAAATGACGACCCTTGTGGATTCACTCTTGTAGACTTAGATCATTTCCGTGATATTGAGGAGCCATTCATGCTAGCCACACAAGCCAACAAAGCATTCTACATTGTAGATCCTTCTGATAAGAAATGGTCTATTGTTATACCGGGAAAAAGAAGTATGCTTAGTATAGGTGATGTTGAGGATGAGGAATAATATGATGCTTTTGAAGACTCCCCACCCTTTATCAATCCAAAATCGGTTCATGAAGATGATGAAGATGTTGGTTATATGGGTGTAGATCACACGGAAGGAATACATTAGAATTAAGTGATTCACAAGGTATGAATTATTTAAGGTTATTTAAAGCTTTTTTTTGCACTTTCGCACATAAAGTACCTCAAACGTGGTGCATGAAATTTGGCACAAAACACTAATTGGTATATATTATTGTGTTAAAATGGTTGGAATTTAAAATCTTAGTCATATGCTTCAAATTACGTATTAAGTTGAGTTTTAAAGGTTTTTAAAGGTTTTTTGGCAGTTTCGCGCATAAAGTAGCTTAAACGTAGTTTGTTATGCATAAAACTTGACACACACCACTAATTGGTATATATTATTGTGTTGAAATAGTTAGAATTGAAAATTTTAGTCATATCCTTCCAATTACGTATTAAGTAGCTCAAACATGTTCTAATGTATTTCTATTTAGTTATATTCTTTCAGGTATACTTTATCTACAATGCATCTTTTCAGAGATGAAATTGTGCCCGAGATTGAGACTTTGGACGATGAGGTTCGTAGTGAGTTGGATAAGGACTATGATCCGAGGAAGGAGATGGACATAAATGAGCATGATGACGATCGAGTTACTATCTAGGAGCAAAGTACGTACTGAAGTTGCCCCACCAATAAATGAAGACGGCCCAGCAACGCATGCTCCCACTATTGGTTCTAAGAAACGTAAAGGTCGAGGTCCTACGAAAAACCTCAAAGTCACGGATCGCATGCACCTCATATACAATGCATTGGGTCAACCATGTGGAAAATGGCGTTGGCAATATGGAAAATAAGTGGGCCTATCTGTTCGCAAGATTTCCATATTGCACGCGTGGAATAAGGTTCCATAGGGTTTGAAGAACTCACTCTGGGATGATACTATGGTAAGCAACTTTAGTATTTTTATTCATTTACTTTCATTTTAAAATTAATTGAATTGAAGTTAATTAATAAAGAGATTTCAAATCCAAGCTTGTAGCTCACTGGATCACAAAGAAGCGTCACCGTGAGACCAAGAAGGTCAAAACGGGAAACGAAGGTGGAGAAGAAGCACCTTCAAAGATGCTGTATATGATATGGCCTAACATGAGATTTATTTACAAATAATATTACTTTATATAAATAATATTTTTAATTATTTATTTGGGCTTGAACATGAGATCCTTTTGACTTTTTCCTTAACCCATCTTTTTATTTGAAAATTTTTTAAAAAATAATAGGAAATGGAAAGGGGCAATGCTTGGCCCTATAGGGTGTTTTGGTGTGGTTTGTAACCCTCATTTGAGTAATTGAAAGATCATGACAACAATTCCTTCTAATTATACTCTTTTAATTTTTTAATCATCTTTTTATCTTTGCTTTCCTTTATTCCTAAAGTTTTCAAGAAAACTTTCTCAAATTCTCTTAGTCCACACGCCTAGTACCTTTTGCAACCTTGATTTTTGGTGTTTTTCATATAAATGTAAGTATAATTCTCCATTTATTTTTATATTAAGTTTAAATTAAATTATGTGATTTGTGAATTTTTGATCCATGGACATTTCTTTCATGATTTAAAGTGATGGCATGAATTTTATATAAGCCTTGTCAAATTTTAGTGTAAGATGTTTTGTTTTAGGATTTTTTTTATATGAGTATGTTAAATTAAGTTGATGGGTGAATATAAAAAAAATTATAATAATAAAAATATATGTATGAATTAGGGTTGTTCATGGAGAAATATTTGTTGTAGTATGAGGAATTATTTTGGAATTATGAAAATGATTTTTGATATGTGGGCATGAGTTTATGATTTGTATGGTATGGATTTAATAGGAAATGTGAATATTGGAATTTGTATGTATTCTTAATAAAAATCGACAAAATCCTGTAAGTTTTGAAAATGGTCAAAAAAGAGTGTTTTTGGAGCATTTTTGTTTTTGAAATTAAGTCAAAAATACTTATACTATGTTATAAATCATGAAAATTACTACTCGAGGGTTTTGACGCCTTTCGGACGCAATGGTGAAGTCGGATTTTCAGTTTGACAGTTTTAAAAAGGGTTTCTGGCAGAGCTGGTCTTTAGATAATAGGGGCCCGGGGCGGAAAATAACTTATGGGCCCTAACTAGATCATTCCTTCGTTACATATTACTTGCAATTGATAATGCAATTTCTTCAGATAATATGTCACTATCAGATACAACTAAAACAGAACGAAAAAAATTATAAAACATAAGATAAAAAAATTTAAATCTATAATCTTGGACAAGAAAAATAAAGTATGCACCAACACATAATATAAAATCAAACAAAGATATTTCTAATAACAATTTTTGATGCAAAATCACTAATATCATCATCTAAATCAAGAGAAATTTTTCACTAATTACGCAAATCAAAAGTTAAATGAATCTACATTATATTGACACAGACAAGACAAAAAATGTATATAATTTGAAAAAATAAGGTTGCACGACTTAAAATCCACTTAACTCTGCTATCAATCAAATATTTTTATCAAAATATTACGATTTTATTTAGGAAAAATTACCTAGAATAAAACGTTTACTGCTTTCCCTACAATAATCTCAATTTTTGATTGACCATGAATAATTCTAACTACAAGGGATGTTTGCTGAGAATGTACCAAGGTAACCTTTTGCATAAAATAATAAAAGTAAATATAAAATTAAATTTAAAAAAATCCAAAAATCAAAATATGTTAAAATCAAAGTATATTACTGTAATAGAAGAGGATGCTTGTGGCGCACTTTTGACTTATTACAACATTAATTATGTTATAATAATGTTGAACGTCCAAATATAGCAGTGATATGTCACCCGGCTTATTGGCAAAACGCTTGCCTATGTTACATTATGTCTTGGTTTCGAAGCCTAGTAGAGACATAATGGCAATTTTTTTAGTGGGCCCTGGGCGTAGGCCCAGCTTGCCCCTCCCCAGGGCCGACACTGGTTTCTGGACAGAATACTTATGCCGTTTTTTTGGGTGTTTAACATGTCATAGTAATGTGATGAATGATTCATGATGTGTGTAGTGTTCTAAGTATGATGGTAATTGTATGTATGTGTTATGGTTGATTTGAGGAAAGTGTGAATGTGTGCTTATTTCCCGAATACGATTGAACCTTGTGGGAAGTCGATTCGTGACGGGAAACTGATTAGTATGTTTGAGAGTTGTTTATCTTGTTTAATTACACGCAGCGAAGATTCGTATTATGTGATAGATACTATATATATATTTATGTTAATAAAGGTAAAGTACAGATGTAGAATACGAATAATGTTATGTTTTCCGAACAAGTAATTTCGACATATTATTTTTGATAAGCAAAGGTAGTATGACCTCACTAACTTTAAAGTGGACGTAGTATGACGTCAATTAGTGGAAAGAATTACTCGCGGCACATGGGGGCATTATGAGCCACCGCGGGGGTACGCATACTTAACCATAGACACCGAAGTAGGACATGTGTCTATGGTAGAGACTTACTTAGGGGTTAGCTCCCCTTAATGTATTGTCTCACCTATGGAGGTTGAAGTTGAACCGGCAGTATGGCTGGAAAAGAATACAACAGTATGTCTGACTAACAGTTACATGAAATTGATTTAAATTTGTTATATTTAAATAAATGAGATGCGACTTTTTGCTGACGTGTACTTTTGGTCTTAACGATACTGCGATGATGTCGTTTCCTATCTAGGAAATGACTAGCAGTAAGTTAAATTGCAGGTGTGGGGAGTGAGAAATTATCCTTGGAAAAATAAACTATTAGATTACAGAAGTCATGACATGAACTTTAATTTACGTATTATGGATATTTGGTTTTATGAGGCGCTTACGTTCTCAAGTTGTAATAGGTAGACTTATCTTTACAATCTTATCCGCTATTAAGATTTCCTTTATATCTAGTAGTTTATAATAACTCCAATAGAACTAGATCCGAAAGCTTTGTTTGGTTTTAAAATTCGTTTTAAACTATCTTCTAACATCCTGGTTTGACTCGGACCATATTTAGTTTCTTCAAAAAGACATCTTCTCTTTTAAAACGTTCCGAGTTTTTCCGGGATGTTACAGTTTCGTAGTAATTATTTTCGATTTATTAGGACTTTATATATGTGTGTTTCTGTGTGTGTGTGTGTATATATATATATATATATATATATATATATATATATATATATATATATATATATATATATATATATATATATATATATATATATATATATATATATATATATATATATATATATATATATATATATATATATATATATAGATTTAGGATCAAATGAGAAGGGGTCTCAAAATGAGAAGGGTGAGAAGGAATCTCATCCGTCTAGATCAAATATCAATGGTCTAGATTAGTTAACTCCTTGCACGCGGTTCACTAGCTCTTTGCACGCGGTTCAATATTTTTTTACCCAGTTTTTTACATTTTATAAAGATACTATGTTCTTAGAAAAAGATACTATGTTATGAATAAGGGTTACTATGATTATGTATAGTTACTGTCTTCTGTTAATCTTATACAGAACATCCTAACTTTTTTAAATAAACATAGTGACCTTTAATCATAACATAGTATCATTTTCTAAAAACATAGTAACCTTAAATCATAACATAAAATGGAGAAGAAAATTGACGAGAGAGATGATTTCCATTCGTTAGATTTTCATAAGATCAATGACTATAATCCTTCTCATCCTTCTCATTTTGAAACCCCTTCTCAATGGATCCCTCCCCTATATATATATATAATATATATATATATATATATATATATATATATATATATATATATATATATATATATATATATAGGGGAGGGATCCATTGAGAAGGGGTCTCAAAATGAGAAGGATGAGAAGGATTTATAGCCATTGATCTTATGAAAATCTAAGGGGTGAAAATCATCTTTCTCGTCGATGTTTTCTCCATTTTATGTTATGATTTTAGGTTACTATGTTTTTAGAAAATGATACTATGTTATGATTAAAGGTTACTATGTTTATTTTTAAAAGTTACGATGTTCTGTTAGGATTGAGAGAACACAGTAACTATACATAATCATAGTAACCCTTATTCATAACTTAGTATCTTTTTCTAAAAACATAGTAACCTTAAATCATAACATAAAATGCAAAAAAAAAAACCGGGTAAAAGCATCATAAACCGCGTGCAAGGATGTAAATTCATCCTGACCATTGATTTTTCATCTAAACGGCTGAAATTGCTTCTTATCCTTCTCATTTGATCCTAAATCTATATATATATATATATATATATATATATATATATATATATATATATATATATATATATATATATATATATATATATATATATATTTTGTATGACAAAATTAAATTATTTATGTATGTACACACACACACACACACACACACACACATATATATATATATATATATATATATATATATATATATATATATATATATATATATATATATATATATATATATATTTTTATACATATATTTATATATATATTTATACATTATTTTGGTCATAATTATTGGTGATTATAGTGCTGCATTAATGTTAATTATTTATTATTTCATAATGGTGAATAATACTCCTTCCGTCCCATTAGTTTTGCCCACTACTCCATTTTGGGTAATCCCTCTTTAATTGTCCACTTTCCTTTTTTGGCAAAACTTTTTACCTAAATACCCCCAACTACCCCAACTTATATTATTTAATAATACCCCACCTATCACCTTTTTAATTATTATATTCACTTAAAATACCCCACTACCACCTTTTCAATTATTATATTCACTTAAAATACCCCACTACCACCGTTTTCAATTATTATAATCACTAAAATACTCCACTACTATTTTTCCTTATTTTGCGTGCCCACTACAAAGTGGACAAAGCTAATGGGACAGAGGGAGTATATACTATTATTATTAAAACCAAAAAAATTGAAAAAAAAATAAAGGTTGTGGTTTTTTCCTTGACCGCAGCCTATAGTTATAGTGGTGCCCAAAAATTGAAAAAAAAGTACTATTAGCTGCGGTAGTGCCTAAAAATCGCAGCCTATACTGCTTATGATTGCTGCGTTTTTTAACTGCAGCCTTTCTTTCAGGCTATCAGCTGTCACCATTAATGCTTGGGTCTAAAACCACAGCCTTTACTAGCACAAAACCCGCAGCGATTTGCATTTTTTCCACTAGTCGAGCCTTAAATTACCAACTTCATCCCCAAAAGTCTTATGCAACCTATCAATACTCTTGCACTCCGGAAAATCAGATGGAAATGTGAGCATGTGATCTTTCTTTACCCTATCTGCATGCTACCTCAAATTTAACGTATCTTTCTTTATAGAAAACAAGCGCTTGAATCTAGGTATTATTGGAAGATACCACAATACCTTAGCCGGGGGCCCTTTAAATCCCGAGCCCTTAAGCTTGTAACACGATAGCCCATACCTAAGACACTCTTCTAAGTTCTCGAACACGCATGAATCTCTTGGTATGCTAAGCCGAAAGGACACATGAGACTTTTGGCATAATATGTCGACTTTGGAAGTTCACTTACCTCATGAAGCATCTCACCTAACGCTTCTAATAACATTGTGAAACTAGGGTCACTCCAATTGAACTTTGACTTAATGTTGAAAATTGTTAACACTGCCATTAGTTTGGTGAACTTTGTACATCCAGGGTACAAAGGCTTTTGTGAAGCCTCTATCAACAAGTCAAATACACAAGGGTGTTTTCCTAACTCATCCTCGACTCTCTCCATCATCTCATCAACACGATCCACATCCTCATCGACATTCTCTTCATCTGTCTCATACCCACCCACACAATCTACTACATCCTCATTGACATCGGCCACATTATTGACATCCTCAATAATACTTTTCCCCTTGTAAGCTCCCTCATCACCATACCAAACCCAAACATGATATTGAGGCCTAAACACATCGAAGTATGTGCTCCCTAAGAATATGAACACTATCTACCTTTCATACATTACCATAATTGACACATGGGCAATAATAAACCAATTCCCCCCTGATGAACCCAATTTTGATTCCTTTTATGTGTGATATTTGTTATGTTTCTATGCGGCTTTTGTTATATTTCATTCCTTTGCTTTATGTCCCTTTCAAGGGAAACATGCGTTTGTTCGTGTTTTTGTAGGTTTTCCACCTTTTTTTGAGCAAAGGCGTGTTAAAGACGATGCTCCCTAATCCCTGAAAGTTTTGAGAATGAATGGATCGAAGCCGAAGAAGAAATAAAGGGGAAAAGTAAAAAGGAGTCCAACCCAAGCAAAATTATCAAAAGTTCGGATCGTTAGCTTCGAATCGACTGGTCACACGTTGAATTTGGAGTTATAATGAAGGAGATAGAGCATTTACAAAATGGCGTGCCAAGCATAGCAACCAGGCAACATCAAGCAAAACAACAAAAAGATGCTGCCAGGATTCGATCCTAAGACCTGCTACACAACATGGAGCACACCAAACCAACTAAGCTAGCTGATTTTAGTCCTAATAAATCGCCAGGGCTTTGTATATACTAGTCTTTGCCATGCCCAATTTCACAAATTATGGGTTTGAAAATCAGAATTTCTTAGGCATAAAACAGAGGGTAGCAAACAGGATTAGGCGAGTAGACAGTTCGTTGCACACGAGTTAGCCCATACCCTGATGTATCTTTGTTTGTTGCTTTCATAGTTGTAGTGTCTAGCTAATCACCAATCTTTCTTACATGATCCTCCAACATCTAAAGAGGCCCTAAGTCTCACAACTCGTCTCCCTGTGGATTGTTCCGCTACTTGCCATTACACTAGTGTAGTGTTAGTTAAGGGTGTTTATGAATTTTGTTTGATAAGGGGCTTTAGAGACGACACCAAAAAGTCCTCTATCAAAATGGCGCCGTTGCCGGGGAGTTGAGATTTGTCTTACTTAGGTTGATTTCTTTGGTGTTGATTGTATAAAAAAATTTAAAAAAATCGTATTCTCTTCAATGGCTAGTTAATCTTGATATCAGTTTGAGCATGAGCCTTTTTGGAGGTTCTTTAGGAGATATGGTGACTCCCTCCCATGTGACCATGGTCTTGAAAAAGGACAAATTTAGATTTGTACATGGGTTTGAACAATAGGACTAGGGAATAAATTGAGACGATTTACGAATATGAGTTTCTTGACCAACCAATTGAGCAAGGTTGTTGGCTAAAGACACTTATAAGAAGGAAATGCCTAACTCACCTCCCCTTGACATACTCATTGCTTACTCTTTTGACCTTGTTGAGAATGAAGGGAATTCGACCTTGGTGGATGTTCCTAGTAGTGGTGACACTTTCATTGAGGATACGAGGGACTTTGTTGAGAGCCTTGAACCATATAGTGAAAACTTAGATGAATGTTTACACTAGTGGAAAAAAGCTTATTGGCTGCGGTTGTTAGGCATACGCAGCCCCAATATGTGTTAAAAAATGTGGTAAAAAAAAAATTAACAAGGGCTGCGGTTTTGTCTACTGTCCGCAGCCCCAAACTGTAGCCAAAAAAAAATAGGTAAAGGGCTGCGGTTTTTTATGTGTCCGCAACCTTTAACCTTTCGAAAATAAATAAGATATTCATGAAAAAAAATTTTAATCAAGGGGCTGCGGTTTATGGATATGTCCGCAGCCCTAAACTTCTAAAAAAAAATTAAAACCGTCAATAAAACCCTAAGAAACTAAGAAACGGCGCTCTCTAAATTCTTTCCCTAAGAAAACCCTAATCTCCCTTTACCCTAAGAAAACCCTAATTTCTTTCTCTA
The DNA here is from genome assembly GCA_019776075.1 of Amaranthus palmeri. Taxonomy (NCBI): domain Eukaryota; kingdom Viridiplantae; phylum Streptophyta; class Magnoliopsida; order Caryophyllales; family Amaranthaceae; genus Amaranthus; species Amaranthus palmeri. Next base: position 129,052 of record JAAKBH010000651.1, on the reverse strand, counting down.
AGAAACGGCTCTCAAACTCTGAATTCTTCTCTCAAAATTCTTCTATCAAAATCTGAATTCTTCTCTCAAAATCCTTCTAATTTCTTTTCCTAAGAAACGGCGCTCAAAATTTACCCTCATAACCCTTTCAATTGCTTGAAATCTTCTAAAATCATCTACAATCTTCTAAAATCTGAGAGTATCTTTATCTTTGAACAATAATGATGATTTTGGCGAGAATTTGATGAAGAAACCTTGAAGATTTTTGCGTCCTTGAAGATTTTGAAGATATCTTGAAGATTTAGTTTTTTCGTTTCTTTTTTTTCAATTGACTGAATCGTTGTTTTGTAAGTTCTTTGTTTTTTTTTTTGAAGATTTTCGTTTATGTTTTGAATCGTTTGTAAGTTCTTGATAGTTGATAGTTCATCGTTTGTAATTAAGTTCTTGATAATTCTTGATTTCTGAATTTTTTTTATTTCGTTTTTTATTCAAAGTTCTTGATAGTTCTTGATAGTTCATCGTTTGTAAGTTCTTGATAGTTCTTGATTTTCGTTTATTTCGAAGATTTCTGGGTTTGTTAATCGTTTTTTATTTCGTTTATTGGTTTGACGTTCTTGATAGTTAATCATCGTTTCTGAATTTTTATTTCTGGAAGATTTCTGGGTTTGTTAATCATCGTTTCTGGAAGATTCAGATCTGAAATCGTATTTTTATTTCTGGGTTTTTTTTATTTCGTTTCTGGAAGAACATGTTAACGAAGAACATGTTCTTGATAGTTAATCATCAGTTTTGTTTGATTTAAGTTCATGAAATGATATTGAATTTTTTTTTTATAATGGGCCTAAAGGGCTGCGGTTTTTGGCCCTGTCCGCAGCCCTTAAGTGTGTTCATAATTGTGCCTATAATGCACTTAAGGGCTGCGGTTTTTGCCCATGTCCGCAGCCCCTTTCCTTACTTTTGGCTGCGTATTTTGACCGCAGCCCTTAATTATTATTTGGGCTGCTCCAATAATGGCTGGGGTCGTAATACGCAGCCCATAGGGGCTAAAAAACCGCAGCAATTAAGGTTTTTTCCACTAGTGTTAGGACCCAATGTGGCATTTGCCTTAAATCTTGATCTAGCATCCCCCTCTTCTATTGCTTTCTCCCCCCCACCCCTTTGGGATCCTCACATGGGTGACTCATGTGATTTTGTGCATTGTTTTCATGAGTCTTCAACTATGCATATTTTCGAGTCTCCTATTTTTATGCCTCTTGAGCATGACTTATCTATGCCATTTGATATTGCACCCCTTGCTTATAAGACTCTTGCTGAGACGCCTTGTGTGCCTCACATTACCGAGTCTCCTATCTTTGTGCATGATAACCCTTTGTATAAGCCTAGCGACTTAGAGATTGATGTTTATATTCTTGATGAGTCTCAAGTACATGCCTTTTGTGTGTTTTCTGTTGAGACTCGCTCTATGTCTCTTTGCCACTTTGATGTGCTCCCCGCCACCCCTGGTCATGCTCATGTTGATGCTTGTGATATCATGCCCTCGGTTGGTCATATCATGACTTATGTTGACCTATGTCATGACATACCAACTAATTGTTTTTCTTCTCCTCTTATTTGCTTTTTCTTTGGCTTTTCATCATGTAATGATAAGCCATTTTTATGTGCTTTCTTGCTTTTGATTCTCTTTGTCTATTCTCTTTTGATCTTCTATCTCTTATTCTCCACATACATTGGAAGTGAGTTTGACAAACTCTTGAGGAGTTTGACTCGCTATTTATTGAAAAAGCTCTAGCTAATGACCTTAAAGAAGTGCTTGTTGGGAGGCAACCCAACCAATTTTTTTTCCTTCCAGTTTTCGTTTTTTTTTTTTTAAATTTAAGTCTTGTGTTTTTTTGGGATGTTTGGAAGGTTTGGTTTGGGATTGATATATTATGGTTTAATGTTTCTTTTTATCCCGCCCACCCACCCTTTAGAGGGTCATGTATAACTTTGTTGGCTCGGGTGTGCCACCTTTCCTTTTGCACCTTCTTTCGAGCCTTCAAGCATTCAGGACGATGCTTGGTCTTGCTTGGGGGGAGGGTGCACTTCCCTTTTTGTGCATATTTGTTGTGTTTTTTTTTTCCTTTTTTTTTTTTTTTATGTTTTGCTATTACTTTTGCTCCTATTCATATATGCATATTCTATTTATGTCCTTTTGGATGTGGTTTAGTGATTGGTGACATGCTTGCATTAATTGGCTTTGTTTATGATTTTGCTTTTTCAGCTCTCGACCTTGGTTTTGTTTGAGTGTGAGAGCATGGGTGTCACTCTTTGACTTGTGGTTCCATTTCTTTGATTTGGCACAAGTAGGATTCTAGGCAAACCTATTTAGGGAACGCATAGCGCACTTGGGTTAGTGGCACCGCCATAGATGTCGAGCAAACACAAATGAACTCATTGTGAGGTGGGATTAAGCCTTCTCCATTTGATACATGCTTGTTTTTGAGATGTTTGATGTGTAGCGCACTAGGTATGACTTGAGGGACTTGGGCATTGTATGAATCTAGTTGCTGGTTTGGATTGAACTTATCCTCTTTCTTCCCCCACCCCCCGGTTAGCTTACATTATACCCCACTTTGTTTCATTCTCCATTCAAACCTTCTGCACTTTGTTTCTTACCCCTCTATTTTCACACTTTTCTTTACCTTCACCCTAACCCTTATGTAGCATACTAGTTGGTTTGGTTGATGGTATGTTGGTGGTTGGTTTATCACACTTGGCATGAGTCTTTAACTTTTTTTATTGTTGATTTTTCTACGAGCCCTTTGGTTTTACTACCTGCTTTTGGTACTGTAGTGTTTCTTTCTTTAATAAGTAAATTTCCCACCCTAGTAGAGCTCTTAGTCCGACAAGACTAGCAAAGACGATTCGTTGCATATAGGATTCTGGCTTTAAAACAAGAAAGAATATGAGGCGGGGAATCCTGCAATATTAAAAACTTCCTCCAACATCATTCCAGAGTATGCCTTTTCTATTTTTTTTAATTTTTTTTAATTTTTTTTTTTTGTAAATTAGGAATTATATATAACTGAATAACAAAACACTGGAGCATGGAAGCCCCAAAACCGCCGGCATAAAAAACCCCTCGAGGGGAAAAAGCCATTGGAATTGAGGACCATGAACCAGGCCACCACAACATCGCATAGGGGTGGGCTATGCTAGATTAACAATCCAAAAATAACAACACCTCCAGCACTCCATCTATCACCTTACACACCATCCTAGTTCTTCCCAAAATCTGAACCACTCCATGTCATCATCACCACAAAACGAAAGCAAAAACAAAGAAACACCATAGGCCCAAAACAACAGGGCACAAAAATACAACAGTACAAAATAAAACAAGAGCAAAACAGTGCTCAACCCCCAAAAACATAAACAACAAAATACACAGAATATGAAACAATAAAAACTCCAAGCCTTTGTCCTCTCCAAAATGCTGAATATGTCTCCTGTCAGGCCAGCTGATAATTCACTGAATATCTTCACTCCATCCTAGATCTCCATAGATCTGAGCAGCATAACTTCAAGACATCATCAAAGAAAAAGTAGATCAACAAGAGGAAGACACCACAGGCCCAAAAGGAACAAAATAGGGCTCAAAGAACATCCAAGCAAGAGCAAAAACAAGGCAATATCCACAAAAAAAAAAAAAAAAAAAAAAAAACATATACTCCACCAAAAACAAACAAGGGTCGCCAAAAACATGTTCCACAAAGTGAACTTGATCCTCTCTCATAGATAAAGGCTTGAGATGGCATTGGAAGAGAGTAAATCTTGACCCAACAATTCTTTCGCCCAAATTCCTACTCGGACCTTTAAGGTATAAAACATGTAGTTTGCATCTAGAGCTCCATGGTCAAACTTGATCCTATTTCTTTCGAACCATAGTGACCAGATTGCACAACCTAAGATTAGGCTCCAAAGTTTACCACTACATCTTTTTGGGGCAAGGTGTTTCCACGCTTGTGAGAAGATAGCACAATCTTTATGAAGCACTCCCGAAATGCCCCACCAATTGAGAATTTGCATCCATATGCTCCATGAGAAATGACAAGTAAAAAGAAGATGGGAATTGGTTTCGATTGTATTCGAGCAAAAAGGGCAAGAAGCATACCTAGGATCCAGACCACATTTCTGCACAAGAAAATCCCCTGTTTTCAACTTACCAAGGTTCGCCATCCAAAGAGTAAGATGTGCACGTGGGGGAATTTTGATGCTCCAAATGTACCTAGAAACAGAAGGGGGAAGAATGGGATTAACTTGTTCATACAATTTATCAACAATTGCCTTTACAGGAAAGCTTTGACCCTCTACTCCATTCCAGCATACGCCATCTTTTTTATCTGTGCGTGGGATAATATGCTCAATGGTAAGATACAATCTCTCAAGATCCGCACTTTCCCAGTCGAATAATCTTCTTCTCCAGTTCATCTTCCAAACCCAATCTCCATTCACCCACTCACCCATGTCACAAATGGTACTCTCACCTTGTAATGAGATAGAGAAGAGTCTAGGGAAACATGTCTTAAGTGGGCCAGAAGGGCACCACTTATCATGCCAAAAACGGGTTGAAGTTCCATCACCAACAGTAAAATGAATGCCCTCCTCAACAATATCTCTGATTCTCTTTGTTTCTACATCATCACTCAACAAGTGTGCCCAGTTACCATGCTTAATATGTCCAAAGGATGCAGATGTAGCCTTCAACCCTTTGATGTTATATATGGATATCAAGATACGCTTCCATAACATATCATCACTACCCGAAAAACGCCACCACCATTTGAAAAGGAGGATTAGGTTTTTATGTAGTATATTGCCCACACCCAAACCACCCATGTTCTTTGGAAGTTCTACCGATGACCACTTGACTGCAGGAGGTATCATACCTCCATCATTTGAAGTACCCCAAAAGAATCTTCTTTGCATCTTTACAATTCTCTGTGCAACCAATTTCGGCATTCTGAACATGCTCATAAAGTAAATAGGGAGACTGTTGAGCACACTCTTAATTAAAGTTAGTCTACCGGCTCTTGATAGGATCTTTGCTTTCCACGATGCTAATTTGCTTTCAATTTTTGATAACACAGGTTTCCATGCAGTGCTTTTAGACATATTTGCCCCAAGAGGTAGGCCTAGATAGGAAACTGGACAAGCTGAGTATTTGCACCCAAACTGAGAGGCAATATTGCTTGCCCAATCATGATCCCCATGGTTCCAAGAGATGATGCTCGACTTGCTGTAGTTTAGATTCAACCCCCACATGAGGGCAAATACATCAAGGATTCGGAAGTAGTTAGTAACAACAGCATCATTCTTCGGTACAAAAATCAGCGTGTCATCAGCGAATTGAAGATGCTTAAGCCTGACCCGGTCTTTCCCAATAGAGACACCCTCAATCAAATTCAGACTCTCAGCCTTTCTAAGAAGGCTTACTAGGGCTTCACTGACTAGGATAAATAGATAGGGTGATAGTGGATCACCCTGTCGCAATCCTTTCCCCATCTTCACTGGCTTTAAGGGGGAACCATTCAGCAGGATCGATATGGAGGCTGAGCTTACACATGTCATAATCCAATTTACCCATTTTCTCCCAAACCCCAACTTGATCATAACTTGCTTTAGGAAGGACCATTTGACAGAATCGTAGGCCTTCTGAAAGTCAAGCTTTAGCATTGCTCCCGGGATCTTCTTCTTTTTTAACCAACTAATGGCTTCATTTGCAACTAAAACACCATCTAGTATCTGTCTATCCATAACAAAAGCACTTTGTGATTCATCAATGAGAGGCGCTATAACCTCTCGCAATCTAATGGATAGTAGCTTGGAGATTATCTTGTAAAGAGCACCAACCATGCTTATTGGGCGAAAATCATCAATGGAAGCTGGGTTTGTCACCTTGGGTATTAGGGCTACCCATGTAATATTTATAGCCTTTGCTGCATCGCCAGTCTCTAAAAAATGTATCACAAACTGAAACACATCTTCTTTGATCGATTCCCACATCTCCCTTATAAATTTGAAGTTAAGGCCATCAAATCCTGGTGCCTTGTCAGTTCCACACGCCCACACTGCATTTTTGACCTCTTCTCTGGATGGCATAGCTTCTAGGAGGCTTACTTGATCAGCTGATAAAGTAGAATGGTCACCCAAATCAAAATCCAACTCTGGTGTAACCTCTTGGGTAAAGTGATCAGCAAAGTATTTAGATATTTCACTTTTGAGGTTTTGGACCCCTGAAATCAATCTACCATTGATGTGCAAGCTGGTAATCTCATTTTTCTTTCTTTTGACAATTGTAGAGGTGTGGAAGAATTTTGTATTGTGATCTTTGATGCTAAGGCCATAAGATCTAGCCTTTTGTCTCCACATCCTCTCTCTTCTGATCATCCAAGCATGGAGATGGCTTTGAGTCGCACGCAACCTGGCGCATTCCATGTTGTTTAACTGTCTGTTCTCGCTGGCCTTTTGTAGCTCATGAATCACTTCCTCGAGTTTATTGATTTTGGAATCCATACAACTAAATTTCTCCTTACTCCAGCTTTTTATCGGGCCCTTAAGAGCTTTCATCTTGTTGACTAAAGAGAGACCCTGCAAGTTACTCCATTCTTGCTGTAGGAATTTTTTAAATTCAGGATTGAGGAACCAGTAATCAAACACTCTAAACGGCTTAGGTCCCCAATTGATCGATCTCTCTAAGGAAAGAAGAAGAGGATTGTGGTCTGACGCACCCCTTTTTAGACCTTGAAGTCTCAACTCTGGAAATTTTAGGAGCCAATCATCAACACACAAAACCCTATCAATTCTGCTTTGCGAGTTATTTCTCCCCCATGTATATCTAATACCATGTAACGGCACATCAATGAGATGAAGATCCTGTATCCAATCTAAAAAATCCCTCATACTCGCGTCATATCTAAATTGCCCCAGTCTGTCGCTCGGATGAAGCACTTCATTAAAGTCCCCCAATAGCAAGATAGGTTTATTAATTGAATGAAAAAGCACTTTCAATGCATCATACACCAAGGTTCGACCCCCTCTATCATTAGGACTGTAGATGATCCCCACACAACAATCGAATGAATTATCAACAAGGCTACCTTCTAGAACAATCCATCTATCTCCAATAAACCTTTGGGTCACAGAAAATTTTGTCGGATCCCAAATAGCTACAATTCCCCCACTATTAGTATCTGAAGCTAGTACCTCGCACCAATCAAAAATATCACCACCCCACATACGTCTAACTCTGCGGTTAAAGGAGTGTCGGTGTTTCGTTTCTACAAGCCCCAAGAGTGATATTTTGTTCATACAAATCAACTTTCTAATACTAAGACATTTCTCCCCCTTCCCAAGGCCCCTAACATTCCAAAAAAGCCAATTCATAATAAAATCAATTATAAAACACCAAGAGGGAAAAAGAGATATCACCTAGCTGCAGCCTGGGTGTCTCCTTCTAACAACTGCAATCGTTTTGATCTTCTCAGTGCGGATAACACGGCTCCTTCATTGGATGATCTAACCCCAATGCGCTTTGCAGTTTTCCACGTTTCTTGTACCTCTATTTCGCAATTTGACTGAGTAGATGGGACATACAATGGTACAGGAAGAGATAGTGAAATTCTCTTCGGTCTACCTCTTGGTCTTTTCGCCGGTGCACTTTGGCTACTTCTCCCACAGGCATTTGAGATCTCAATTCTCATATCCACTGCTGAATTTTGAAAAGGGATCGTCTGTTCTACAGAGGCTATAGGATCAAATCTTTCATGTACCTCCGGACTGGGTCGATCAGAGTACTGCATTGCTTCAAAGGAGGTCTCATTATCCTTTAAGAAATCATGCATTTGTGAGCCATTAACAGTCTGTTGTTGCTGTATATTGGAGCCAGAAATGTTCTGTGCCAAAATTCCAGTAGCTAATACATGTTCATTTCCTTCTTGGCCCTCTATACTATGTGCAAGTATATCATCTGCTGGATTATTGAGGCAACCATCATCAAGCTCCTCAATCTGCTCACCTAGCTGCACGCCCTCAACATCTCGATCTTTCCCATTCAGTGTGTCAGTCGCAATTTGCTGCTGCTGTACAATTGAGGCAATATTATGCTGTTCCAGTTCTCTGTTGGCTATGACCTGCTGATTTTCAACATGACCAGGTTGCTCGTCCTCAACAAGTCGATTTTGCCCATTCACACTATGGTTGTCTCCTCGCTGTGTCAACAGTGGTGTGCCTTCAGCTACTGTTTTTGCATTTTCCCTACCTTTATCCAAATACATGATCTGTCCCAACTCCCTTCCAACAACTCCCAATTGAGTGAGTGAGTGATCTTCTCCCTGTTGGCATTCTAGTACCCCATCTTCAATAGTTTCATTGATTACTCCCATTGAGGCACCATTAATATTCTCTAAAAGATGTCCAGAACTTTCCATATCTATGACGTCCCGACCTTCACCTTCTTTCACCTCTCTAATCCACACAACTCCAGACCCCGACGTCCAAGACACCTCAACACATGAATCAATACGGTGCATGGTTTTTGTTAAAATAAGTAAGCGTGCCGACGTCAAACTATTGATTCCATTGTATACGTTCTCCACATGTACAACCTTTCCCCACCTTTCTCCTATTTTTGTTAGATTCTCATAGCTCCAACATTTGGGATTCAAACCCATACAGTCTAACCAAGCTAACCTTTCAACATAATTTTCCTCTTCCTTCCATCTTTCCAAATGCACAAAAATTTTCCATAGTGGGGATGATTTGTCTAAAGCTGCCTGCACACTCTCCTCATTTTCAAAGAATAACACAAGCTTCACAGGGGACAAAGAGGACACTCCTATAACTGGTACATCAATCTCATATAATGATTCTATTATGGTTTTCATATTCGAAGGCAATTCAAATTCAGCAACAATAGCAATCTTCATTTTACTAACTAATACATCATTTTCAGTAAGGTTCAAGATTACCTCATTTTTGTTTGAAGGTTCCCCATTACTTTTCTTATCTGAGTCATTGTTCTTTCTGCCCAAGAGTACCTCCATATACTTTCTGTGGTCTCGCACAGCTGGCTTTGCAATTCTCCTCCCATCCATTCGATTCTGTGAGGGGGTAGTTTGTATTGGTGTTCCTCCTTTCTTGTACCTAGCCATCGATACTCGGAGTTGATGACCATTAAGCCACGCACCATCTATGCTTCCAATGGCTTTCTCTGCATCAAGAGCACTGCTATATCGTACAAATCCAAAGTTTTCTTGTTTATTTTTTCTTTTCTTACCCGAGATGTAAATATCACTGACTTTTCCGACGCTTTCAAAGATTTCTCGAATGTCTTTGATGGTGGTTGATCTTGCTATCCCGTCGACAAAGAGACTTACATCCTTGTTTTGAAACCCACGACCAAATGGAGGTGGCTCCCGAGGTCCACGCCACCACGGGTGACGGGAGACTCCTCGATTACAAACCCTCACACCAAGTCCTGGGCGGTTACTGTCATTCATGTCTTGCAATGTATAGCCTCTTGTCTTTCTCAAACTAGACCCTCCTTCTTCAACGCCGGTTCGGTTCTCCTTACTGTGTGAATGAAAAGGATAGTTTTGTTGTTGTTCCTTTCCAGCAAACGTAACACGTTTTATACGCCTTCGATTCATGACGGGAACAAACCCATCTTCATCCGGTTCTACAAGACCTGTTGGGCTGGCTGCTTGGGTTGGAATGGTGTTATGGTTTCGGTTGGTATGGTGTTGGGAGCAGCTGGGTAAACGGTGTGACGGTGTGATACGGTGGGACTGGTGGTAAGTTGACGGTGTTGGTGTGCGGTGGTGACGAGTATCGAGGCTGTTTTTGGCCGTTTGAGCTGTATGACGCTTAAACTTCTGGACTACGCGTGCATGGTTTGAATATCTGGAAAAATCGCCACTGCTTCTCTCTCTTTGGTTTCTCTCTCTACCCATTTTTTATATATATATGTATATGCCTTTTCTATTTACTGTCAGATTGTGCGGAAGCTGGCCACTCGCTACGTCGTGTGCGTAGAAAAGCTCTTAAAGTTTAAAAGCATAAAGAAAGTAAAGTAAGAAGGAAATGAGCCTTCTCCGATTAGAAGGTTACGGGACTCCTTTTCATACAAAATGGACTACGATAGGATAAGGGGGAATGGAATGAGAGACTACGAAAGTGAGTAAAAAAACAAAAAAAAAAAAAAAGAAAAAAAAAAGAAAGTGAAAATAAAAAGAATCAAAAAATTGTATAGAAAAATACTAGTAGCAAATAAATGCCAAGTTGTGTGATACCATGGGTCATTTTGGTTAGTTTTGGGTAACTAACTAGTTATGCTACCTTTTTTTTTGTAACCTTAACCTTCCATATCCTTTCTATGCTTCATCATACTTTAACCTTTATCATTTCATCTCTTTTAGGTTGGTCCATCTACTTTTAGTAAAGTCTTTGTCTTTGATTCCCCGAGTACCGAGGTACAAAACACAGATTCATCCACTACTACAAATCATCACTTGTGCCACTAATTATGCCACGAGAATTCAAAATATGTGGCAAGTTTTGATCTTGCCACGGGAAAAATAGGTTTCAAGAAAATATCACAACCATACCCAAGTTTTTTGCCACGGGTATATATAATCGTGGCAAAGATGCTCTTGTGTCACAAGTTATGCCACGGGTAAATATATATACCGTGGCAAACAAACACTTTTGCCACGGATAAATTAATATCGTGGCAAACAAGCACTTGCGCCAAAAATCTTGCCACAGGAAATTTAATTTTTTTGTGGCAAACAAAAATTTGCACCAAAAATTATGTCACAACAAAATATTTACCTGACAATAAATTTGTGCCACAAATTATGTCTCGGGTAAATACTTATGATGGAAAATAAAGACTTATAGGCCACGATTAAATAGCTATTGTGTGATTGAGTTATAAATTAGACACCTGAATTTGAATTATTCGCAAGTTTTGATCTTGCCATGGATAGTATATTTTAAGAGAAAATTAAAAAAAATAAAAAGTTTATCAATTATTTAAATTTCAAAATCTTCATTCAACTTAATTAGTTCTATATTTATTAGAAAATAAGTCATTATTTTTCCTTGTCTTTTAATTTAATATAAGAAAAAAATTCTATAAACAATTATTGAATTTAATACTCATACTAGACCTTAAACAATAATTTTAGGTAAGATTAATGTATTTTCAACAAAATCAGAGAAAGGTTGTTTCTAACCTATTTCAAGACTTTTCCAATTTTTTAATAAGTGAAAATCAGATCTTATCATCTTCTTAAATTCAAGAACACATGAAAAATGTTTTTTCCAATCTCTAACCGTTACTATACAAAAACACGGAAATTTCGACTGAAAGTTTCTAACTAATTTTCGGACTGACAAGCGTCAGTCGAAATTTCCGACTAAATTGCTACTAAATCAATTGTAAGTCGAAATTTTAAATTGAAAAAAAAAATGTATAACTAATAATATAGTAATTTTAAGGCAAAAGGCATGTGTTTTGAAGGGGTACAAACTTTGGTATACCGGTTTGGATGGGACACATAGTTGAGTCGGTATTCTCGTAGCTAATGAGATCTTAAAGCAAGTAGTAGAAGTAAGGAGGTGCAATGAAAGGATTATGTTAGTAAGAGTTGTGGTGGGGGAAGAGGTCGTCTCGATCATTAGTGCGTATGGACCGCAAGTTGGGCTTGAAGAGCAAGTGAAACGTGAGTTTTGGGATAATTTGGGTGCCCTTTTGGAAACTATTCCTATCGACGAAAAGATTTTTATAGGAGGCGACTTCAACGGTCACATAGGGAAGGAGGCTGTTAACTATAACTCTGTTCATGGTGGTTTTGGTTACGGTGCAAGGAATGAGAGTGGGCAGAACCTTCTTGAGTTCGCGTTTGCCAAGGATCTGGTTATAGCAAATTCGATCTTCAGAAAGGAGGATGACCACTTGATAACGTACAAGAGTGGTGGGCTTGCTACCCAAATAGACTACTTTTTAGTACGTAGGAGCACCCGGAGCTCGTGCTTGGACTGTAAGGTGGTGCTTGGTACTAAGATGCCAACCCAACATAGGTTACTAGATTTCCGCATGAGGAGGAAGATTGTCGAGAGGAAGTCTAAGGGAAGGGAAACGATCAGGTGGGGTAGTCTAAAAGGGGATAAAATCGCCACCCTATCAAGCAAGATCAAGACGTTAGGCTACCCTAATATCTCAGGCGATGCAAATCAAATGTGGGAATCTATGGCGACAACCATTCGTATGGTGGCAACGGAGACGCTAGGGGTGTTGACAGAAAAGGAAAGGGAGTATAGGGAATCATGGTGGTGGAACGAGGAGGTGGAGGAGAAGATAAAGAACAAAAATAAGAGATTTAAGGAGCTTATTGCATGTACGGAGGAGGAAGTTAGGGCACAAATGAAAGCATCATACAAAGAAGCGAAGCGGGAGGCGAAAAAAGCAGTCGCACAAGCAAAGAGTCATGCCTTTGAAGCCTTCTACCAAAAGCTTGATACCACAGAGGGGGAGAAATATATTTACAAGTTGGCTAAAGCCAGATCTAGACAGAGGGAGGACTTGGGGGCCGTGAAGTATATCAAAGATGACTGTGGACGGGTTCTCATTAGACAAGAGGACATCAAACTACGATGGCATCAGTATTTCTCCCAACTACTAAATATGTCAAGGGCTCCTAAACAGGGAAGTCGGAAAACTTCGTACACACAAACAACACGAGTTTTTGGGCCATTTGGTGACATAACCAAGGGTGAAATAAGTGAAGCCCTCAAAAAGATGGGGAGATTTAAGGCAGTTGAACCGGATGATATCCCGATTGAGGTGTGGAGGAGCTTGGGAGAGGAGGGCATTCAATGGCTTACTAATCTCTTTAACGCTATCCTGAGATCCGGTAAGATGCCGGAGGAGTGGAGGATTAGCACAATTATCCCTTTTTTCAAGAAAAAGGACGATGCACAGGAATGCGGGAACTATAGGGGTATCAAACTCCTAAGCCACACTATGAAACTGTGGGAAAGAGTTATTGAGAAAAGAGTTAGACGGGAGACGGTGATTAGGGAGAACCAGTTTGGTTTCATGTCGGGGAGATCAACTACTGAGGCGATTCATATTTTGAGGAGATTGATGGAAAAGTATCGGGAGCGAAAGAAAGATTTGCATCTCGTGTTCATCGACCTGGAGAAAGCTTATGATAGCATACCACGAACCATCATTTGGGATAGCCTCAAGAAAAGAGGTATTTCATCAAGATATATTGAGGTAATACAGGACATGTATGATGGTGTTTCTACCAACATTTAGACACTAGTGGGGCTAACAGAGTCTTTCAATATTAGAGTGGGTCTACATCAGGGATCAGCACTTAGTCCTTTCCTCTTTGCGGTGATTATGGATGAAATCTCGAAATCCATCTGGGAAACTGTACCATGGTGTATGCTTTTCGCCGATGATATAGTCTTGGCCGCAGAGACTAAGGAAGAGGCTAATAGTAAATTGGAAGAATGGAGGGAAGCCTTGGAAGGTAAGGGGATGCGCATAAGTCGCTCGAAGACTGAATACATGCGATGTAACTTTAGTGGGACAGAATCGATAGGGGAGCCAGAGGTGTCCATCAGGGGAGAAGCTGTTGCATGCACGTCCAAGTTCAAATATCTGGGTTCAGTAATTCAGAACAATGGGGAGATTAAGGGTGACGTTACTAACCGTATACAAACAGGTTGGCTCAAGTGGAGAGCAGCGACTGGGGTGCTTTGTGATAAAAGATTTCCTAGTAGACTAAAAGGGAAATTCTACCGCGTTGCGATTAGGCCGGCTTTGTTGTACGGAACAGAGTGCTGGCCTGTAAAGAAGGCTTTCGAGCAGAGAATGGATGTAACAGAGATGCGCATGTTGAGATGGATGTGTGGTAAGACAAGGATGGACAGGATTAGAAATCAGGAGTTTAGGAAGACGTTAGGGGTTGCACCTCTCTCTGCAAAGATGCGGGAGAACAGGCTCAGATGGTTTGGGCATGTGCAGAAAAGCACCCATGATGCTCCAGTGAGAAGGGTTGAACACATCATAGTGGAGGGTAAGAGAAGCCGGGGAAGACCTAAGAGGACGTGGGAGGAGCAGATTAACAGCGACCTGCTCGAACTACACCTCTCTAAGGACCTGACCAGGGATAGAGCCACATGGCGGCGCCTTATTCACGTCCTAGATTACTAGACTTGTTTGTTACTGTTCTGTGTCTTTCGTCATCGCTATTCACTGCCTCTTTTACTTGTATCGTTTATGAATTTATAAATGATTCCTATGTTTGGCTAACGTGGGTGTAAGATGTAGGTTTCAGATCTTTGCAGGTCCTATCCTTGAAGACTACTATAGAGCCGAAGGACTCTTATGACCGCCCTCTCCTTCTGGGTATGAGACGCCGTCAAACTTCCTTCCCCGGACCCTGACCATAGAGTATCTATGTGCGGGAACACTAGGTATGATGATGATGATGATGATGATGATATATTAATACGAGTAATATTATTCTAACATACAACTAATTTAGTTGTATTTAGGAATATTAGTTGACCAAAAGAATTTTAATTTTGCAACTAATTTTTTTTAATTAATTATAATTTTTTTAACTTACTTTTAATAATTTTGTTGAACTAGTTAATAATATTAATTATAATAATAATAATAATAATAAATAATAATAATAATAATAATAATAATAATAATAATAATAATAATAATAATAATAATAATAGTTAAGAGCCTTTCCCCTCCTTCTCTCTCTAGGCGCACCCCTGTGCGATTCGAACAGCGATTAGCGCCTCTACTGTGCACCTCCGTTTACATCGCCATTGCAGGTAGGGGCAGGGGAAGACCACCTAAAAGGAAGGGGGATGAATGTGCTACCAAGAAGAAGTCGAAAACTCAATCAATTTCTTCTGATTTTGACTGTTCAAGCTCGGAGGAGGAAGCCTCAACACAAGGTGAATTCATCACAAACGTTGAACAGAGGCAGAGACAATGAAGCATCTTCAGGTAAATTTGCGAAAATTACTAATGAGGATATAGCTGCTGAAATTGCCATTTGGGAATCCTCTGTTATTTGTTATGTACTCGGGGCTAATCCCCCTCTTCAAATCATTGAAGGCTTTGTCAAACGTATTTGGAAAGACCTCTCAATTGATAGGGTGGGTTTGTCGGGCCAAGGTATTTACGTTGTTAGGATGGCGTCGAACCTAGATAGAGACAAGGCTTGTGACATATGTGGTTTCTTATTTGATAAAAAACCATTTGTGGTTAGACCTTGGACCCCTAAAACCTCACTAAGTAAGACAATCTTAACATCCCTGCCAATTTGGGTAAGACTACCTGAGCTAGCTCTAGAATATTGGAGTGAAATGACTCTGAAAAAGATAGCGGGTACTCTAGGCCTAGTGATACGAGTTGATAATGCTACCGCCAAGCATGAAAGAATGCTCTATGCCAGGGCGCTGGTTGATATGAAGATTCATGGGGAATTTCCTGATGAAATATATTTCATCAATGAACTCGATGAATTAATAAGTCAAAAACTTTCGTATGAATGGAAGCCAATCTTCTGTGACAAATGCAAGGAAATGGGGCACTCTGAGGGGAATTGTAGGATGGGTGGAACTAGGGTTAAGGCAACTAAACCTACCTCGTCATCGAAAGGGGGCAAGAAGGATGAGCCTGATGGTGAGGTTGGAAAACAATCAGAGGTTTCTAGCTCAAAGATACCTTCTGAGGCACCTACTCATCAGCCTATAGCAGCCAAGACCGTGTCTACACCAGTACATGAACCTAAGGAATCACTGGTTAAGAATCCTCCTACCCCACGCAATATAACCGAGATTCACTCTACCAATGAAGCATGGGAAGTAGTGATAACTACGGTCGAAGTGAATTCTGAGCCAAAAAGGAAGGGAGACCCTCCTAATGGTTAGTTTGCTTCAGGCTGTAAGGGTCTCCTTCCTCCCTTTTTTTGCTCACTTGTCTATGGAAGGCTAGTTATGTTTTTGTTAGGTTAAACTACAAGGTAGTCTCACTAAGCTACTGTTTGGCTTTGTTTTGTTCTATTTCTGCTGGTAGTTGTGTATATAGTTTTATTGCAGCTGTGTGTGTATCTTTTTGGTATGGTATAATGCATTGAAGATGGTTTTGGCTGATCTGATTTGCATGCTACTTACTTGCAATCAGATTAGGCTGTTTGAGTCTTGAGATCACCTTAGGCTGATACTATCTGAGGTTGTTGTGTTGATAAAATCTGTTGTGTTGGTACTATCTTATTATGCTACATGGCTGATTGGTAGGTTGGAGTAATTAGGATCCTTATTCTATCATGATACATAGCTTATTTTGGTATCATTTTGAGAAGTTCATGCAACTTGTATTGGGTATATGCTGAAAATCAAGAGCTATTGCTGCTGCTATATGCTATTGGTATGGGTATAACTGTGCAGGAAAGACCCAACATTATGCTGTTGGTATGGCTTGAGTGGTATGGCTGCTCATTCTACTGTGATGGTCCGTAGGACTCTTTTTGGAATAACATAGGCAAATGCGCTTAGGTTTGGTGCTTTATATGATTGATGGTGTCAATGTACATACCTCATATGCTATGCTCACATGTTTTGAGATCCTTAGTGGCTGCTGGGATGCTGGCTGCTGCTGCTGCTTCATTACAGCAGTATGCCACTGATACACAGGGGTCATCACGCCATATGCTATATTGGGGTAATATGATGCTTTTCTTAATGTGTACTGTTTTGGTACTAAAATGGAAGTTTAGTATGGGGATAGAATAGCTGTTTCGGTGGGCTACACGTCAGTAAGGAATATAGTGCTGAGCTTAAGGGAGATGCTTAGTACCCTGCTGCTGCTGTTGATTTGCAGCTGTGGGTTATTGAATCCAGCGTTTTGTTTGGCAGTCTTGTTGCTGCTGGTTTCGTTTTTTGACCAGTAGTTTTACGCTGGTCCACTTCAAAAGCTGGTTTGATGTCTGCTTGCTGATGAAATTCTGTTCTCTGGTTTTGAACTGTGAGATTAGGGTTCATAAGTTTGCTACTGATTTTGTGCTGTTGTAGAATCTGCTGGACCATGGATATATCATGTTTAGCAGCTTGGGTCCAAGGGTAGAATGGTACCTGTTTTTGAATGGCACACACACCTTGTGCCTGCCACCTGCTATGGGCTGCTGCTATGCCTGCCAAGCCTAAGTGCATTCAAGCAATGAGGACTCTTATGTATTATTGTCTTGTATTGCACAGGCTACTGCTTAGATTATTTTGTATATTCGTTAAGTGACATAATGTCAATGTATAGACCAGGAGCTGATTACTCCTTTTTTGGAAATGTCGACGTCTCCAAGCGAATGACGAGGGGTGTGTCCCTCAGATGCTTAGTAGGGGTTGTCATTTCAGTCTTTGGTACTCTGTTGTAAGTTTCAGCTATCTTTTCTGGCATTTTATAATATTTACCTTGCCAAAATAATAATAATAATCATAATAATAATAATAATAATAATAATAATAATAATCATAATAATAATAATAATAATAATAATAATAATAATAATAATAATAATAATAATAATAATAATAATAATAATAAGGAAAAATTACCCAGAATAATACGACCTTTCACTGATTTTCCAAGAATAATACGAACTTTCAATTAACCACCAATAATACGAACTTTGACATGCCATTTCCGCTGGCATACATGACCTGTTTATAACCAGTAGTACAGTTCTTTTTTTTGACCGTTGCTCAGCAGGTTTCATCTCGTATTATTGGTGGTTAATTGAAAGTTCGTACTACCGGTTGAAACTTGCAGAGCAACGGTCAAAAAAAGTCCTGTACTACCGGTTATAAACAGGTCATGTATGCCATCGAAAAATGCATGTCAAAGTTCGTATTATTGGTGGTTAATTGAAAGTTCGTATTATTCTTGGAAAATCAGTGAAAGGTCGTATTATTCTGGGTAATTTTTCCTAATAATAATACACTAAGTGGTAGGAGTGTTATTTTATAAGTATAATAACATAATTTAAGTCATCACTAAATATCTTATGGCCTAGTGGTTGGAGTGTTGGTATGCCAACTTGAAGGTCTTGTGTTCAAATCCTACCCAAGGCATTTGTGCGGAAGGAATGTTACTGAATGTTACTGATTGTTAACATTAAATTCATACTACTAGTTGAATTTCCTTGTTTACGAGTGTAGTGTATAAATGATTTGTAGCCATGTGTGGTGCGCCTGGTAGACGAATATAATTTACAATGATTCAGTTTATGTGACTGAAGAATATGATTAGCCACGGGTTATGCTAGTGGCAAAACAATATAATTAGCCACGGGATCTACGGTGGCAAGAAAAAGAGTTTTTGCTACAACCATAATTTTCCCGTGGCAACAATCTAGCCACGATTACTTGTGCCACGGTAGTCTCTAACTAAAATTCCCGTGGCTAGACATCATAGCCATGGGAAATTCTTACTTGTGCCACGACTGCAACTGTGGCACAAGTGATGATTTGTAGTAGTGATCTTTGTGTTAGAGGCTTACATTACATTGGACATATTGAGTGTCGAGTTGTGCGAAGAGTGCGTTATGACCCGTGGCCGCCTGCCCGGTGGGGGCGGCTCCTCCGTTTTGGGTAAACGGGAAACCCGACTCTACGAACCCGAGGAAAGGATGCACAACAGTAGTAGGGGCGTTAAGACCGGAGCTTTTTGTAGTGCTAGCAAGAATGCAAGTGAATAAATTTCATTCCCTAGCGAGTGAAGTGTTTACGCCCGTTTAGAGAGAGGGGCCAGCAAAAGAACTCGTTCTTTTTAGATCTTTCAATTCGTAAGATCATGAGAGAGTCCCCTTTACTAATAGAATATCAAGGTTAGGGGGCTGAGTTGTCTACTTCGCGAACCTTCTGTGCCCTGTTTTTTAACTTCTCTTTTTTTCTTCTGTCGACGAGGTTCTGAAAGAAAGAAAGGGGCGGCTACCTGGCAGGAGTCGTTTCGGTTGTATGCCACGAGGTCCCTATGGAAAAGGGCACAAGTGAATTCTCGCTTTTGAGCGCAGGCAGCCTTCTACCATCCATCCCATTTCATTCTGTCATCTTGTATTGTACTGTACCGTATCAGACCAGATAAATCTATTGAGTGAGAGAAAGGTAGTGTAACTCATTCTATATTCTTTCTTTTTATATTGATAGGGATCCCCATTCATTCCGTCATTCCCGTCACTACGGATTGATTGTCCCTACCGAACTACATGGTAGTGGTCTAGAGAGCGCAATTGCTAGAGCACGGGAGAATAAAGAGTAATGATTTCAACAAGAGCATCCGGGCAGACTACTATAGTGAATCTAGTGACTACTAGAGTAGAGTTAAGTCAAAAGGTATAGTATAGGGAGGATATTAGGGGAAGTAGTGAGTGAAGATTCTCCTGCAGAGAGCCGGATGAGGGGAGACCTTCACGTCCAGTTCGGAGGGCGGGGATATCCCGACCCTACTATCATTATGCCTTTGCAATGTTACTTGGTTCAACTCTATTTGTGACCTTTTCTTGTATGTGGGACTTTCTATCTTCTTGGGTAGATAATCGATCGTATTTCATTTGGATAATGAGCAGTTTTTATTTTTATAATAACAAGTCAAGTCAAGAATAATAATCGAACTGGAGGAGCTTGCCGGGATGGCTTGGTAAGCAAGCAACCAGGCGCCAACTCCCAATTCTTTCTCTTCTTTCTTTTTTAGTTTAATGACAGTTCATCAAAACAATTTTCCAAGATTGCTAGATCGAGCACGCGATGTGGATAGTCTTAAGCCCAAGAACGGGTTGTACCCTTTTTTTTAAACATTTTTACTACTTCCTTGCCTCTTCCTTTTCAGAGATCTCATTGTTCTCTTCCCAGATTTTTCTATACTTTCGCAGTCTTCTTCATTATGTTGTTCGCTTACTTTCTAAGGTCTAACCTTTTGCTCCTTGAGTTCTTTTGCTACTCTTCTACTCTCAGGGAAGTTGTAGTTGATAGCTCTCCCCGAGCCAAGCATTCCAGAGGCATCCGATGGAATGATTGAATGTAGTAAGGGTCTACTCCTTATTATAAAAAGATATTATATGACCTTCTGTAGCGGAGGAATTAAGGATTGATTCAGCTCTTCTAGCAGCTATTGAGTTAGGAAGCTATGGAAGCTAATCCACCCCATTGGGGTTCCATATAAAGCAAGAAGACTAGCAAGTGACTCGGAAGTCAGAAAGGCAGGGTCATGGCACTCTTTAGAGGAAAGCAAAAGAGTGAAGTAGCTAACGAGGTAAGGAGCAGTTGTAGTTATGGAGAGAAAAGGTCAAGCAAATGAATCGAACTAGGAAGCTTTGCTAGAGCTTAAAAGGGATATATTCATTAAACCATTAAAGTCGCCCCGGCAGTAAGAGGGATGATTCTTGCGGCTTATTTTGGTCACGCTAGTAACTACAGTAGCCGGCAGGTAATAATAATATTTTATTAGCCTGTCTGTGTGCGGGCTTCGTATTGATCCTAAAGATCTCCCAGAATGGGAAACTTCGCTCCCTCAAACCCCGAGTCTTTAGTCGATCCATTAGCTCCCTTTAAACCCGGAGAGAATTAGATATTTAGGAATGACTTACGTTATTAACAAGTTCTTACTTACTTTCATTGCTACATACAGGTATAGGCAAAGGTGAATCAAGTCCATTCTCTCTGTCAGCATTCATTCCTTAGCCAATGTAAGGAGTTAGACAAACTTTATTCAGCTGGTTACCAAATCTGATTTCATATCTGATCTTTCCGGGACGTTTATGCCATTACTGGAACAAATCCCCGGATTAGGATTATCTAAAGCAATTGCCTTCCATGCAAAGCAGTTTAGTGACTTTTGTGCTTCATTTAGTTTTGCGTATCAGTTAAGTTTCAGGTCTATGCCTGAGGCCTAGACCAGAAAGCTTTCATGGCGGGGACAGAAACGGAAGCAGGTACGAATAGAAGAAGGCCCGGAATAGCCAAGCCAAAGGGGTCCAATCAGTCTAATGCGTAATGTCTGGTATCGGGAGTCTTTTAGTAATCCAAAGATTAGGAACCGAGTGGGGAAGTGAGCTCTACTCGAAACTAGAAAGGCTGCTCTGCCACCTAGGGGATAGGAAACCTATTCCTTTTAGTCCGATTCGTCGGAATCTTCCTTTACTCCAAGCTTTTCTATTACTATGAAAGAATAGAATATCGTGAGTTAAGATAGCCATTAAAGGAGTGAGTGTGGATAGATGCCTATAAAACCACTAGGAGAAGTCATAGTATCGGATGATGGAAATACAGGGTTTGGAAACTTCCAATTCTATTCCAGTTCCACTATCGGATTCTGGGCATGAAGCCTTGACAAGGACCGAAAAGCACTAATGAAAAAATTGACATTTGCTGCGGTTTTTTAGCCCTTATGGGCTGCGTATTTCAACCCCAGCCTTTATTGGAGCAGCCCAAAATAATAATTAAGGGCTGCGGTCAAAATACGCAGCCTAAAATAAGGAAAGGGGCTGCGGACATGGGCCAAAACCGCAACCCTTAAGTCATTTTAGGCAGTGGTATGAAGGCACTTAAGGGCTGCGGTTTTGGCCCATGTCCGCAGCCCTTTAGTCATTTTAGAAAATAAAAAAAAAATTCAAAAACTGAAAATATACATCAAACATTAAGAAACAAACATCAAACCCAGAAAACCCAGAAAAATTACAAAAATTACAATGAATCTTCAAAATACGAAATCAAATGACAATATAAAAATACATAAAATACTCAGATCTAATTTCAACAAACAAAAAAACGAAATAAAATAAAAAAAAACGAATTAAAAAAAACGAATTACAAAAACGAATTACAAAAAAACGAACCCAGAAAAAACGAATTAAGACCAGAAAGCTATTCAAGAACAAACGAATTAAGACCCAAAAAAAACGAATTACAAAATACTTAGAAACGAACTCACATCTTCAGTTGTATTACAAAAAAACGAACCCAGAATAAACGAATTAAAAAAAACGAATTACAACCCAGAACAAACGAAGAACTCCTCAACTGTTTCTCCTTCAAATCGAAACGTATTCTTGAAGAATGAAGACCAGAAAGCTATTCTTGAAGATGAATAGAGAGAGAAACTTCCAAACACAAACTTATAGATCTGGGTTTCTTCAGATCTTCAATGAAAACTCACATCTTTGAATCGAATTCTAGTTTCTTTAGATCTGGGTTTCTCGAGTTTGATGAAATACTTCGTGTTTGAAATGTTTGGAAGAAATGTGAGTTTAAGTTTTGTAATACCAGGCAATTCGCCATACTTGGTGTTGTTTGATGAACAAATTAATTTCTCGAGTTTGATGAAATACCAGGGAATCGAAGAATGGGCTGAGGTTGAAGACGCAAGAAAAATGTTTGAGATTTTCGAAATTCTTAGGGTTTTCAGAAATTTCTAAGGTAAAATTCAATGGGATGTGTTTTCAGAATTAAGAGATAAGAGAGATAAGAGGTGAAATTTCTAGGGTGAAATGTTCAAAGTTTTCATAATTAAGAGTAAAGGTGAGATAAGAGAGATACTTGAGAAAACGGCTAGGGTTATTTCAGATCATATATGAGGCGCCTAGGGTTATAATTATGGGTCGCGTTTTTTTCAATATGGGTTGCGGACAGATGTAAAAACCGCAGCCCTTTACTATTTTTTTTTTGGTTAATTTTCTTAATTTTCGAAAAAATTTGAAGACACTTTGGGGCTGCGGACAATAGATAAAACCGCAGCCCTTTACCTTTTTTTTTTGCTACAGTTTGGGGCTGCGGACAGTAGACAAAACCGCAGCCCTTGTTAATTTGTTTTTTTTACCACATTTTTTTTACTCTAATTGGCTGCGTGTGCCTAAAAACCGCAGCCAATAAATAGTAGCCAATAGCTTTTTTTCCACTAGTGAAGCCACTCGACCAACGGGAGAGGAGCGAAGCATCTCGAACGAATGTGAGAGGGCTTACGAAACTAGGGCAAGAAAATCTCACGTAGAAGGGAGGGCCAGATTGAACCTAAAATGAAAGTAATTCCACGAACAGGTTTAGAGTAGTCAATTCAAGACTTATAGTAGGACTTTCTCTACCGGGAGATGGTTTAGCACGAGTAGTAGGAAGGGGAGGCATCAAGTCAAAGATTTCGTATGTCCAACAAGAGGAAATTCCATAGCTGATTCCTTGCCCTCTACAAGGACTCCGACAGGTTCTTATGCCAGCCAGAAAGTATTGGAATCATAAACTCCAGATTCTTCGACTGTTTCAGGAGCTGCAGAAAGGGATGTTTTATTGAGGCTAAGAAGGGAATTGAGGTAAAGGAAAAGGTTGCATCTTACCGCAAGAAGAAGAAAGTTTGGATGTTTTTTCCGGTCGATTTTCCGAAAAAAAAGTGGCGATGTAAACTCTAATAAACCCACCATTGTCACACTAGTCCTTTCAATATACTTCCTAATATCTTTCACTTTCAGGGGATCATTTAGACCCCAACCATTCCAAGTCAAAAGAATCATAGATGATGAGGGCTTGGGTCTTCAACCATCCCAGCAGGATCACCTTCCTGTTCAGACTTAGCCAAACAAAACAATTGCTCTGTACTCTTCTTCCCTGGAAGCTTAGACTCTTGCTTCCTATTAATGGGCTGCCAATCTTCTTCTTCATCACTATTTATGGGAACAATCACATTATTAGGGGTAAGATTTTGAAGTTGTTGTTGGGTCTCTTGCCTAGGTGTATCCGGAAGTGGTTTCTTCTTAGGAACCCATTTTTTCACAATCTTGCATTCTATCTTCACAACAATGTCCAATCTGAAAGCGTTTCATACAATATGGGGGCAACCATTCATATTCCACAGATTGTTGAAAAATATCTCCTGTAGCAGTTTCAATAGCCATTTTCTCAGGAAGAGCCTTAGTGACGTCCAACTCCACTAACACCCGAGCAAAGGAAACTCTTCTCTGATTAGAAGTGCAAGCTGTAGGTTGAGCGAGAGTGATACCTAAACACATTTGAGTGTGGTTGTCATTTGGATTGCACATACATATAGTGAGGTTTGCTCGCATATTTATGATTGGCTTGGGAGCTTAGGGTCAATTTTGTTGTTTTGTATGTCTTGTGTGGGCTATTAAGAGACTAGCTTGGGAGCCTCGGGTTGTCACTTCAAGTTAATGGAGCCATGAGCCCAAGAGTGTATTCATGTCTTTTCGTGCTTTCTAAACCTTTAGTCGGGTTTTGATGTTCGTTTTTGCAAAGCCATCTTATATTTTCATACGTGTTCATCATTATGGCGTTGGGAAGCTTTTTGTTTTCATATGGTATGATTTTGCGAGATCTCATGTTGTTTGCTTTATTGCTCATCTTGCTTGAGGACAAGTAAAGTCTTGGTTGGGGGGGAGTTGATGAACCCAATTTTGATTCCTTTTATGTGTCATATTTGTTATATTTCTATGCGGTTTTTGTTATATTTCATTCCTTTTTCTTGGCTTTACGCCCCTTTTGAGGGAAGCATGCATTTGTTCGTGTTTTTCTAAGTTCTCCACCTTTTTCTGAGCAAAGGCGTGTTAAAGACGAGGCTCCCTATTCCCCGAAAGTTTTGAGAAAGAATGGATCGAAGCTGAAGAAGAAATGAAGGGAAGAAGTAAAAGGGAGTCCAACCCAAGCAAAATTATCAAAAGTTGAGATCGTTAGCTTCGAATCGACTTGTCACACGTTGAATTTGGAGTTATAACGAAGGAGACCTACTGCACAGCATAGAGCACACCAAACATACTAAGCTAACTGATTTCTGCGCTTATATTTCGCCTGGGCTTTCTATATACTAGTTTTTGCCAGGCCCAATTTCAGAAATTATGGGCTTGAAAATCAGAATTTCGTGGGCATAAAACAGAGGGCAACGAACAGGATTAGGCGATTAGACAGTAGCCATTTTTTTAATCTTCATTTTCCCTTTTCTCACACTTTACTCTTAAAAACCCTAGATTAGTTTCTTAAGTTTTTCTAGTCTTGATTTTAATTTTCTTAATAAAAACTTATTGTTTATTTTAGTTTATTACATTATCTCCTCAACATTATTGTTATTATTAGAAGCTTCAAGCTATTTTAATGGTGTTTGGTGATTCATGCAAAAAAAAAATGGTGTTTGGTGATGTAACAGTTATGTGTTTTTATTATTTGCTCTTTAAGCTTTCTCATATTTTATGGGTAAATTCTAATCTCATTTATTTTTAGACTTATTTTGTTTATATGCTATTATTAGTTAAATTATGTTATTACTCATTAAAAAAATTTTTCTAGTAGCTTTAGTGAGAGAATGGGTAGAGAGAGAGTGTCCTACGAATTTGAACGGGTAATGAACAGTCACCCTGCAAACTCTAATCGTCAGCAGCTTGCCCACCCACACACCCACCAACATCTACACCACCTGACCACCCTAAACCACCGTCCCCACCGGAATTTTGCAGAAGGCATGCGTAAATACCAGCACTGTAATCATCATCAACACGTAACCGGAAGAATTTTTTGAGTCTCTAAATCTCGGATTCTTGGCCATGAAACACCCGAACACCACCATCCTTCTCACCAGCAGCACCTTAAGACACCAGGGGAGATTGAAGAGGTACGTGATACTGTCGGAAAGCGAAATGAGGGAATGGAAAATGACGATGGGTTTATACTGGTTAGGAAGAGAATGGGTCGTAGAAATTATGGGCTGCTACAAAATGACCACCCCCGCACCTATGGTCACCGGAAAAATCGTAGTAATGAGGAGCTTTTAATTCGGGAAGAGGAGTGCGTACATAAAAATATGGGCGAACCACACCAGAAAAACAGAGTGAAGGTCTGGGCTCCAGTTCGGGCTTCGAGGGCTGGTCATCGAGGGGTACCCCGACACTCATGGTGGCATGGACCTCGGGAGCCACCTCAATCTCAACTGGACCCCCCGTCAAAGAAGGTGGTAAGCCTGTTTGTTGATGGAATTGCAAGAGCGACGACGTTAATGGACATTAGGTAGCTGTTCGAAACCTATGGGATAGCTCGAAGATGTGTACATTTCAGGTAAAAAAAAGAAGAAAAACAGATGTCGGGTTTGGCTTTGTACGTTTTAAAAGAGAGGATGAAGCTATACAAGCCATGAAAAGGCTGAACTGATTAATGGTACCAACGTACCATTCTCATGTATGTCATCCATTTCACCCTCTAAAATTATCCTATTCTTTTGATGAGGAAAATGATGTTAAAAATGCATTACATTTATCTTCCCCTCTTAGAAAGTTATTCACTGTTGTACGTAAATGGTCAAATGAGGAATGTTATGAGGATAGATTAGTGTGGATTGAATGTTGTGGAGTCCATCCTATATGCTGGGATTATGCAAATTTTGAAAAGATTGGTGATTGTTGGGGAAAAACCTTAAAGGTGGATCATGTGTTTAATGGGGCAAATAGTATCACAGCAGCTAGAATATTGATTCAAACAAATTACTTTGGAAAGATTGAAGATTGCATTAGGTTGGTTTGGGAGACTGGCTCGTCATACATACGGGTCCGTGAATTAGGTGTTGCAATAAGAAATAGTGTGGAGGTTGGCACGCAAAATGAAGAAGAATGCCATGGAACAAAGGATGATGAGGAACGATCATTGGAAGATGGGAATGAGTCTAATACTAACTCACCTCAGTGGGTTAGTAACACACAGCAAGCTGATAGTGCTGGGCGTAAAGAAGAGAACTACAATAAGGTGACATGGAATGCAGATGATCCACTGGTTCCCTATATTGCTACAAAGGGGGGGAGATGATGATATCCCAGAAAGAACCGATCCAATGATAGCTTTGGAAGTACCCACACAGGAAACTACATGTTATTCATCCTCGAAGAATGGCAGGACTGAATGCCAAATTATGGCAACATTCAGTAATTTAATTGACTGTGAAGTTCTTGAGGGAGATGTAACCATGATGAAAACCCTAGCCAGGAGAACAAGAGGGAGACCAAAGCGAGACATAGTACTTCACCGCAGCGATCAAGCCGCAAACAGTGACCCCACCACTAGCCTAATGGAAGCCGAAAACACTTGGAACATGGCAAAAGCGCTTGGGATAAAGGCAACAAATGAGGAGGCAGTGATCTCAGAGCTAAGGAAATCAAAGAGAATACTGCGGTCGGAAGAACAAGCACAACCTTTGGGTTGTTAGTAAGTCTCTCTAATCTCTACTTGGTGTTTTCTTTCATTTTGTTATTATGAATATACTTTGTTGGAATGTGAGAGGGATTGGAAGTGGGGAAAAATGCTTAGGGCTAAAATCCTTGATTAGTAAGAACAATATTTCTTTATTGGGGATGGTCGAGACAAAGCATAGAAACTCGTTTAGTAGAAGAGTTAGAAGACTATGGGGCCATGATTCATTTGATTGGTGTGAGGTCCTTGCATCTGAAACAAATAGTGGTGGTATTATAGCTATATGGGATCCTATGATCTTTAGTGCATCATATAAACATGTTGGGGAGAGATGGATATTAGTAGAGGGACAAGTTACTAAAGGTGCCTATGATTGTTGTATAGGTTTTGTGTATGGTCCATGTGATAGGTTGGGTAGAAGCCAAATGTATGAGGCAATCAAAACAATAACACAGTCCATTAATAAACCCTTACTCTTGATGGGTGACTTCAATGAAGTTATGAGACCGGAGGAAAGATTGGGACATACCAGATTTGATGGGAGTATGAGAGAATTTCTCGATTGGGTACAAGACCTACACTTGATTGATATACCCCTGCAGGGCATTTGATTCACATGGTCTAGATTGGGCTCACAGAGTAAACTTGATAGATGCTTGTGTGACAATGGATGGTTGATAAAATTTCCTGAGATGCGCTTGATTGGGCTAAAAAGAGGCCCATCTGACCATAATCCACTTGTATTATCCCTTGAGAAGAAGGTAAATTAGGGTCCGAAACATTTTCGATCTTTTGATAGCTGGTTCTCTAATCCGACCTTTAAGGAACTGGTTTACAATGAGTGGAGTCAGCTCCAAAGCTTGAGTTTGGGGAAAAAAATTAAAAGCCATCAAGGGTCCGTTGAAAACTTGGAGCAAGGAGAAATTTGGGTGCATGGATACCAAAATACAACAGCTCGAAAATGTGATACATGACCTACAGAAAAGAGGGGAAGAAAGACAATTAGATATTGTTGAGTATGCTAGATTACGTGAAGCTCAAAATCATCTTCAAACTTGGATTATCCGTAGGGAGAGGATATGGAGACAAAAGGCTAGATCCTATGGCTTCAGCTTAAAGGACCATAACACAAAGTTCTTTCATTCATCAACCATCCTTAGGAGAAAAAGGAATGAAATCACCCATATCGAAATCAATTGGAGATCTTACAGTGGGGTGGGAAACCTTAAGAAAGAGATAAACATGTATTTCAAAGACCACTTCTCTCTTGATAATACCCCCATGTTAGAGTTTGATCTGGGGAATCATGCAATTATAAGCGATATGGATTATCTTATATACTTGAGTCCTTACCGTCGAGGGAAGAAGTTAAGCAAGCTGTATGGGCTTGTGGGGTCGATAAAGCACCTGGGTTTGATGGGTTCAATTTTAAATTCTTTAGGGAAATGAAAGATGATATCTATACGTTTGTCATCCAATTCTTGGAATCTGGTGTTGATGCTAGGGCAATAAATATTACTTGGGTAACACTTATTCCAAAGGTGTCTAGCCCAGCTTCCATTGAGGACTTCCGACCGATTAGTATGGTGGGCGCCTTATATAAAATAATCTCCAAGTTGCTTGCTTCCAGGCTCAAAGCAGTAATTGCACCTCTAATCGATGAGTCGCAGAGCGCTTTCGTTATGGATAGACAGATTCTTGATGGTGTTCTGGTGGCTAATGAAGCTCTCTCATGGCTAAAGAAGAGAAAAATCCCGGGAGCCCTCCTCAAATTGGATTTCTAGAAAGCATATGACTCAGTGAAATGGTCATTTCTAAAGCAGATAATGGAAAAAATGGGTTTTGGTGCCAAATGGATAAATCGGATAATGACTTGTGTGAGTTCGGCTTCATTATCGATCCTACTCAATGGGTCTCCACTTAAGCCAATTAACATGGAAAAAGGCCTGCGCCAAGGAGATCCACTATCTCCATACCTGTTCATTCTTGTGAGTGAAGCCCTTGTATACATGTTGAAAAAAGCAGAAGAGTTAAGCATCATATAGGGTGTGCCTATTGGTAAAGATAGGGTTATTCTTAAACATCTACAATTCGCGGATGATACCCTAATCTTTGTACCTAAGAAGGATCATGTGGTGACCAACTACTTCCGAATCCTAGATGTCTTTGCGTTAATGTCAGGACTGAAATTAAACTATAGCAAGTCCAATATTATTTCATGGAGCTCAGATACACATGATTGGGCTAGCGTCCTTGCCGCCTCAAATGGATGTGGATATTCGGTATGCCCGGTAAACTATCTAGGATTGCTTTTGGGGGCGAACATGAGCAATAAAGCAGCTTGGAAAACTGTAATAACAAAGATTGAGAGTAAACTAGCAACATGGAAAGCCAAGCTATTATCGAGGGCAAGTCGACTTACATTGATCAAGAGTGTTTTGAATAGCCTACCGATATACTATATGAGTATATTCAAAATGCCAAAATCAGTGGTTCAGACAATTGTGAAACTACAAAGGAGATTTTTTTGGGGTGATACAAATAATAGAGCTCCCACGGTCCCTACTGTTAGATGGTCATCAATTGAACTCCCAAAACAATTGGGAGGACTAGGGGTGGGTAATATCTTGCATATTAATCTCCTGCTTCTCTTCAAATGGTGGTGGAGATATTCTGAGTGTAAAAAACATTGTGGAAAAGAATCTTGATATCCATATATAACATTAAAGGTCTAAAGGCCTCAACACAGAATTTTGGTGCGATAAGAAGTGGAATTTGGGGACAATTAGTGAATGATGATTATGATATTATGCGACTAAGAGAAATTGTTGAAGATGGTTTGCAAATCAATGTGGGTGATGGTAGCTCAATCCTATTCTGGCATGATAAATGGTGCCCTAGTGGAAGCTTGAAGGTTGCATTTCCTAGACTCTTTTCCATCTCGATGCAATGTGATGCTCTTGACAGCCAAATGGGGAGTTGGAGTGAAAATGGGTGGGTCTGGACACTTAGTTGGAGGAGGAGACTCTTTGAGTGGGAATCTGAAGAAGTGGAGAGACTAACCAATATAATCTCACAACATCCCTCGATAAGAAATAAAAAAGATGGTGTTCGATGGTTGGGTAAGGAATGGAACAAATTTCCAATAAAAGAGATCACAAACAAGGTATACATCTTGCCACCTTCTGTTGCTAACTTCATATGGAAGATTAAAATCCCTCCTAGAGTTCACCTTGTTGTCTGGCTTGCAAACTTGGAGAAACTGAAAACAGGTGATATCTTAGTGGATCGAGGTGTCATTGACTATAATCAAGGGTTATGCCCGTTCTGTGAGTTGACATTAGAAACTAACTCCCATATTTTGTTATCTTGTCACTGTTCTTGGAGTATTTGGATGCAGGTACTTAAATGGTGGGGCGTTTATGGAGTCCTCAATAACCAATGCGCCACATTAGCACTCGAATGGAGGAAATTGGTCCCTAAGCGTTGTAGAGGAAACCTGTGGAACCTTGTATATGGTTGTGTTTTATGGTCCATCTGGTTTGAAAGAAATAGAATTAAGTTTGAAAATGGCAGGTGGGATGCAAGCAAGTTGATCTACTCCATAAAGATCATGGTGGGAGCATGGGCAAAGGAGCTGCTTAGAATGGATATTGCAACAAACTTTGTTTTTACACAGCGTGTGGATACCATCATGCGTAGATTGGCGTTTCTTGTATTGTAGTTTACTAGGTCTTTTATGTTGTTGGATTGAGCCGTGTTTTTTGCTCTTTCTTCTTTTTTGTTTCGAGCCCACCTTTTGCGTTTATTGGGCTTGTGGTGTTTTTTGTGTATATTCTGCTTTGGCGTTGGGATGAATTATGATGTATGGAGAATGGCAAGATATAGGATGGTGTGTATGGCGATAGACGGAGCTCTGAAGATTTTGGTTTTTTCTCTTCAAGCATAGCCCACCCCTATGCGTTGTTGTGGTGGCCTGGTCCTTGGCCCCCAATTCCAATGGCTTTTTCCCCTCGAGGGGTTTTTTATGCCGGCGGTGTTGGGGCTTCCAAGCTCCAGCGTATCTTGTTATTCAGTTATATATAATCCCTAATTTCCAAAAAAAATGTTATTACTCATTTGTTCTTGATTATTTTCTTTTCTTTTGTTTATTTTTAAGTTATTGGTGTTAGAATGCTTATGTTATATGTTGTGTATTATTTTGTTCATTGTGATTATGAGTAATGAGTAGTGGTTTAGGGTTAGGCGATTGACTCATTTTGTGCTAATGGATTGATTATGGTTAAAAATGGGTCGATGTTGGTTTGATTGTGAACCCCAAAAGTGGGTAGCTCCGCCCATTGATTTGATGTATCCCGGATCTCCTTCTTGGGTACCAACGAGAGTGGGGGTCCGCATGAGAACCGACTTTATTTCAATGGGAGGAGTTGAGTTAAGGGAACGATGAGAGTCGAAACTTGTACTCGCCCCATGAAAAAGGAGTTTTATCCTCTTATTCCGAGAGGAGAAGAGAATTGACGCGGTTTTTGGATTTTTGTTGCCCTTGGGTCTTGTTCTCACTCACGAGAGTGATGGGAACGAGATTCTCAGAGGCAATCCCACCCGATCCAGGATCAGATTGCTCTTTGTATTTGAATCCACACCTTTGCGATCGAACCAAGGTAAACCCTAAATTAACTATATAATGTTCGTTGCACACGAGTTAGCCTCTACACCGATGTTTCTTTGTTTGTTGCTTTCTAAGTTGTAGTTGTAGTCTAGCTCATCACCAATCTTTCTTACATGATTCCCCAACATCTAAAGAGGCCCTAAGTCTCACAGCTCGTCTCCCTGTGGATTGTTTCCCTACTTGCCATTACACTAGTATAGTGTTAGTTAAGGGTGTTCATAAATTTTGTTTGATTAGAGGCTTTAGTAAAAAGTGTCAAAAAGTACCTAATAAATTTTTTTTTAATAAACGGTCAACTTAACACCTATTACTTGCTCTAGGTTTGTGTTGGATGATGTTCTTATGTTGTGTTTGTATTGGATGATGTGTGATGATGTTCTTAGAGTTATATATTATGTTATGTTTGTATTGAATAATTATGTTCTGTTCTTGGTACTGTTTTGAAAAGAAATTTTTTATTAGGTACTTTTTTGAAAAGAAAATTTTTATTAGGTACTTTTTAAAAATGGGCAAAAAAAGATAACGGAAAAGTTAACTCCATGGTACTCTCTTGAAAAAATAAATTTTTGTTAGGTATTTTTTGAAAAATTAATTTTTATTAGGTACTTTTTTGAAAAAAAAAATTTTGTTAGGTAATTTTTGACACTTTATTTAACAAACATGACATCGAGACAGCCAAAACACCCTATTTTAACCCCTTTTTTACCTTTGTTTTGGGTGTATTGGCTGTCTCGATGTCATGTTTGTTAAGTTGGAGACTCTAGTTGGTAA
The DNA here is from genome assembly GCA_019776075.1 of Amaranthus palmeri. NCBI lineage: Eukaryota > Viridiplantae > Streptophyta > Magnoliopsida > Caryophyllales > Amaranthaceae > Amaranthus > Amaranthus palmeri. Next base: position 96,333 of record JAAKBH010000651.1, on the reverse strand, counting down.
AAAACAAAGTTTGCGGCTGTTTATTTGAAATTGAGTAAACTTAGAGGCTGTAGTTGGTAAATGATCCATTTATTTATTTACAACATAAACTAAGTCATCAAATCTTGTATAATATAATTGACAAAGCAAATAATTAAATAATTTATTATACAATTATATTAAAAGATATATGCAAAAGAATAGACAAAAAATTACCATCAATCAATAATTTGTATCAATTTGATTATCGTTAACCTAATATATCGATGAAATTACTCAACAAAGTCAAGAAATGTCCGTCAATAGTTTCTATTAAATTAAATTTTAATTACTTCACTTTTAAAATGTAATAGAATACTTTGTTTATCATAAAATAATTTATTCTCTTTTCTACGATCCTATCATTGGAATATTTTAGATTTTCCATCGATATACGGTTAAAATACTTGAATCGACAGTCAGTGTGAAACGATCTTCACCAAGAACAAAAACAAGAATGGATACCATGGTGGATAAACCTCTTGCTGTCATGGTTGAGGGTTGTGTTTCTGATATAAACAAGAACAAAAATGATGACGTACTGTTTGAACAAATTCATGGGATTGTGTCTGGCCCTGTGGTCAATGAAAAAGAACTATCAACAATTCCGGCTGGTGTTGGTGAACCTTTCGACCCTATTGGTGCTGGTCTTGACGGTGTATCCTCGCAACCCCAAATGAATACTGTTACCTTGGTTTCTCCCACAAGGAGGTCTCGGGGTGTTCCTAAAACATATTCGTTCATTCTTGGGACAAACCATCCTTGTGTTCCTTTTAATTTGAAGAAAGCTCTGAACACCAGGGATGTTACAAAAATGTTGGGCTTCTACGACCCTATTACGGCGTAAGTAAGTCAAACACGCTGACCTATGTTGGGTGCTTAGGTTGGGGCTGGTGGGGGTTCCATTTTTTCTGTCTGGTTTCTGGTGTTCGGTGTTGGCGACGTTTTTTTTTTGCTTTTTTCTTCTGGTCGATGCTTTGTAGAGCTGTTTGTGGATTCAACTTTCTGGGGGTATTGTGTTCCTTTTCATCTCGTGGCTTTCTATGGCCTTCTGTTTTTGCTGGGTTTTATTTGGAGGCTGTCGTATTGGGTGGTGGTATTTGTGATGCCGGGTGTTGGTTTCTGTTCGTCTTGGGGGTTCTCTGGGGGTATGGGGTTTCGTTTTGTGATGGCTGCTGCCGCTTTGGGTTTTGGGTTTGGTGGTTTTCGTGTTGGTCTTGGGTGCTGTTTTTCTAATGCTTTGTTGAGTTGTGTCTGATGCCGGAGTTGCTTTAGGGCTGTTCTGATGTTTTGGTGCTTGCAATTGCGGTGTTGGTGAGGCGCTGTCATTGGTGTTTTTGGGGGCTGACTGTTTGGGGTGCTGTGAGCATTTTTTGACTTGGTGGCATTTTTGGTGGTGGCGGGGGCAGCTTCGTCTATTTTGTGTCGGTTGTGGGCTTCTCTTTCTTGGGTGTTCGTATTGGTTTGGGTGTTGAATTTCGAAGGTTTTCTCATAAGTTGATGACTGGCCATTCTTGATGGGCGTTTTGATGCATTCTTAACTCTTTGGTGGTCTGTTGGCGTGTGTATGGGTTCAGATCATGTTTCAAGGTTGGTGGGTTTTGATTAGTTTTGTTTAGTATTGATTTAGAGTGGTGTTGGTGTGCTTTGGTTGTTTGGTGTAGCGGGGTGCTGGGCTTCGGTTTTGATTGTGTCGACACTTGTTCGTAGAAGTCGTGTTGGTGTCTCATATGCATGAAGTTATCTCGTGCTTTTTGTGTATTGGTGGTGGGTTTGGTATGATTAAAAATCGATCTTTAGGTACTCTTGGTGTCTGTCTTGATGTTTTAGCGTCTCGTCTGGTGTGTTAGTGATGGCTCTAATTTGGTGTTTTCTTTGTCGGGCTCTAATCACTAGCTTCAATGGTGGTGGGCGGTTCCTTTTTCACTGCTGTTTTTTGAAGGTCGGGCCCCCTTTTTCTGGTGTTCTCTAGTCAAATTCTCTTCTGGGTGCTTTTTGTGTTTCATTGGAGGGGGGCACAATTTTCAATGGCGCTCTTGAAAGTCGGGTTGTTGGTGTATTGTTGTTACAGCTTCAATTGCTGGGTTTCTGGTGTTGTTGGTGGTGTTTTCGTGGTGTGTTGTTGTTTTGTGGTGGGGTTTGTTTTCTGTTTGTTTTGGGTTGGCATGTACGTTTTGTTTTGTGCCTAGTGTTTTTGTTTTTGGGTCATGGTGTTTTGTATTTCGTGTGGTTGTTCCAATCTTGGTGCTTTCTTTTGTTTGGATGGTGCTCTTGTGAGTTTTGATCTTGGTTCGCCTGGTGGGTTGAGATTTTGGTGGTGCTCTGGTTCAAATTCTTTTGGGGTTTTGTTGTGCTGCCGTGGTTGTGTTCTTGGTGGTGTTTTGTTTTCCTTCTTGGTGTATTAGATCTTCATAGATCTTCTTGTTGTTTTAGTGGTTTTGTTTTGGTGGTGCTTGTATTTTCTGTTTTTGTTTTGGGGTTTGGGTGTAGAATTTGGAAATCTCTTGGTTATGCATAGTCCACTCCTATGCTATTTTGAGTGGCTTGTCTCTTGGTCCCCTTTTCCGATGGCTTTTTTCTCGCTCGGGATTTTTTTGTGCCGGAGGTTTTGGGGGTCCCAAGTTTCAGTGTTGGTGTTTTCTTTATTATATATAATATATTCCTAATTTTCAAAAAAAATTGTATTTTAACTTCATTTGTAGATTATTATCATGTATGATTATAAAATATTTTTCAAAGAATAACAAAATATAACAATTGAATATAAATATAATATAAATTTTGAGCTTAAGACTTACTATTGTGTATTTAAAATAGAGAATTAAATTATTTTATTATTTTCTTTTATGATTGGATCACTTCTTAATGATATAATCTTTGATTTTATCTAAGACTTGGGGTAAAAAAAAAACTGTAGGTTTAATAAGAAAATATATTTATAGTCAATCAAAACATAGTTAAATGTTTTGATGAGTTAATTATTTCTATAAAAATCACGGCAATCAATAAAAGTTTCCATGTCAAAAATAAAGTTAAGAAGGGAAAAATTCTAATGAAAACATGACATGTGTCCCAAGTCGTTTCTCCATTGGTATATTTTATTAATTGATATAAATTTTGAGCTTAAGAGTAACAATTGTGTATTTAAAATAAAAAAATTAAATTATTTTGTATATATCTTTTTATGATTGGTTCACTTCTTAATGATATAAACTTTAATTTTATCTAATATTTGGGGTAAAACAAAATTATAGTTTTAATAAGGAAATATAATTATACTCAATCAAAAAATATTTATATATTTTTTTTTTGCCAAACGATTTTCTATATAAATTAAATCATTTACAAAAGGCTGGGTTAGAAAACCCAGATATCCGGGGGGATCCCTACAATTGCATCAGTGTGAAAGTCGAGCACACCTTCTAGGAAGGGTTTCCCGACCTCACTCTTCATGTGCACAGGAACCACCGGGATATCTCAAAAAGCCACAACCGGCGAAACAAAGAGAGCTACCTATGAAAACAGCAAAACGGCCCAACAGGCCGAATCAATAATACAACATAGGTACAGACATAAACTCTCCAAGCCCAAGACAACTAACAAATACAGGGGAGAGGGCACCACCAGCATGTAGCATCAGTAGCTACACACTCAAAAACAGCCTCGAAGCAACAGCACCAGCATCACAGATTTCATAATTGGGCAGACCGGGAACAGGCAGTACCAGTGTCACATGATTCGCTACTTAATTCGCATGCCTCGATTCGAGATTTGCTCAAAATGGACCAAAAATTGGCCAAAACCGACCAAAATTCGCTTTTTTCGATTCGCGATTCGCAAGAGAGATTAGCGAATCATGTGACAGTGGGCAGTACTAGGACCTCAACAGCAGCTAGCAGCACTCTGCCCAATCCCACGCCAAGCACACCACAGCAGCCAGGCCAGCAAAGAAATGAAGGCAGCAGCGTGGCTGCAGCATCACCAGCAGGACAGCCAACAGCATAGGCAGCAGAAGGCAGCAGCAGACCATCAGCAGGTCAGCAGAACAAGACCAGCAGACGTAGTAAACCGTAACATGCAAGAGCTGGACCTGTTGAGACTAGCCCAACATCAGCAGGTGCAGCAGAGATGAGATCGGATTACAAACAGCAGCTGTACTAGCAAAAAGGCAGCAACATCACAACAGAAACAATGCCAACATTAACAGAAACAATAGGCAGCAGTACCGCTCTTAAAAAAAACAAAACCACTATCAGGATTGGAAGCAACATAGCCAATATCAGAGGCATCTTGCATCAAGGCTATGGACTCACAGCCCCTGCAGATACAAAGAAAATATCTCCAGTAGATAACCAAGCAAAATGAACTCATCACTAAGATATAAAACTGATCTAGCATCAAAACACCAACCTACAGGTAGCATAGAAGGAAGGAGCCAGAGCGCTTAGCAAAACAGCATACATAACAGCACAAAAACACATAGATGATCTATAGAACAGCCCAAAACGGATAACACCTGTAAAGAGCTAATCCAATGGTGGACGGTTGTGCTCCAAGCAAAGGAATTGAGTCTTAACTTGGACTCCGACTTTATAATGTCAACCACCGTTCTAACCGAGGTAACTTTTTTTTTTTCCAAATAGCCTCATTTCTTGCTCGCCAAATGGCATACATCAGGTTACCTAGGACAACCTCAACATATTTCAACTTGCTTTTTGTCATATGACGCTTACGCTGTATATCTTGCATATTCCTTATATTCCACGAAATATGTAACACCCCGTGAATTTTAGTGAATTAATATTCGAGATTTAAATCAAATATAATAATCAAGTTCGAGTGAATTGATATTTGTCGCGTAACGAGTTATCATTATTTATCTGATTTAATATTTTCATGAGTGGTAAAATTAAATTTAAGCAATTAATTTCATTTGGATTAATTAATTAAAAAAAATAAATAAAATATAATAATAATGTAGTAATTATGGTGGCCGGTTGTCTTGGGGGTTAATGATGGGTTTTTGTAACTCTCTTCTTAAGTGGGTTTTATGACAAAATTAAGAGGGGGGTTATGGGTAGCTTAAGGGTTTTTAATTGTGTATAAATTTGGGTTGTTTGTAAGATTGTTTTTCCATTTTGCCTTACTTCACAAATCAAACAAAGAATTCTCCCTTTTCTTCCTCTATTTTCGGCTGCCATTGGAAAAAAAAAGGTTTTTGTCTTCATTCAATCTTTTTAATTCAAATGGTAGGTGAAAATTCAATTGATAATATTAGATTTTATTTTCTTTTGAAGAAATTATGTTTTCTTTATAAAATATGGTGATATCCTATGACTTTTTAGGAGGATTGAGTAATTCTATGTAATTTTTATTTATATAATCCTTTAACAAAATTAATTTGTTAAAAGGATTAATACAATTTGTGTAAAGTTTTTCATTTGATTTATATTATTTTACAAATTCAAATTTTGTTATGAGAATAAAACCTTTTAATATTTAAATTTTATTTTATGATCTTAAAATCCCTAGCAAAATTCCAATTTGCTAGAAGGAGTTTAGTTGTGTGAATTAAATGAAATAAACATTCATGTTTTGTATTTTTGTGTATAAATTCCTTAACAAAATTTGATTTGTTTAAGGGGTTGAATTCATTTATATATGGGGTTAGAATCATATGGGCGTTTGGCTTATGATTTCAACAAAAAAAATATAATCGTTCGATTTGTGCAAAGATCAAGTATTTAATTTTATTATTTGAATTTATCGTTTTAATATGTGTTTGAATGGTTTCGTGTTCGATGGTGGATAAATTTACGTGTGAGATAGTAATTATATGTGGTTGGAATTGTTATGAGATTGTGTATTAAGAATTTGAATTTATGTTGTTTTACGATTCGGTTTTTGTTATTTTCTTAGTTATGAACTATAAAGTGGATCTTCCTTTTCATATGAAAGAAATGACCGAAAAGCGATATTATGTTACGTGGCACGAACTTCCGGACAGTCATAGCTGCCCCGGAAGTGACGCGTCATATTCTTTTAAGTGGGATGTGTTTTCGTTGTCGTTTTGTTTAATTGGTATATTAAAGTCGTTTAAACGCTTAAAATAATTAAAAATAGTAAAAGGATTTTAGAAATTTTGAAAATTGGTGTCCAAGGTAATTGATGCGTTCCGGACGCAGTGGTGAAGTCGGATTTTTCATTTGGATTTTCTAAACTGTCCGAATTGACAGTTTAAGTTTCTGGTTTGAAATGGAATTTTGAGTTATTTGGAATTTGATGAAATCAATTAAAATTATTAAGTCTTATTGATATATTAGTAGTATAGAATGAGTTAGAGGTGAAAACACGTTCTAATACGTGTTCGTTTTGTGTGTATGTTTGTTTAGGACCTCGATTCATAAGATGGTGAAATTCCTGTAGCATTTGAGTTATCGTTGTTTGTTGTTGCTTAAAGGTGTACATTATATGTGGTTGTGCAAGTATTGTTGTTTCATTCTTGATTATTGCATTGTGACTCACATAAGGATTAGACACCTCAAATAATTTGAAAGAAGTTTAACTTGGAAATTGAGGATGGATGCTTTGGTTATCCCAATGGGTTAATAAATTAGAATGGATTATATTTAAATTTTGTTCCCATGGCAGTTTTGGATCATTACGGTCACCATGGGGGTATGCATACTTTAACCTTTGACGACCCGAACAGGACGGGCAACGTCTTAGGTCAGTGGTTGCCTTGGGATTAGCTCTCCCAAGTGTATTCTTCCAAATGAATTAGATTATTACTTGGACGACCCGAATAGGACGGGCAACGTTTCAAGTGGGGGTTTTGAATAAATACATATATTAGAGCCTTTGCATGCTAGGGTGAACACATTGCTTGTTTCCACTTGTTGATATTTTGTATGTTGTCTCTGACGTGTGTTGGATTGTTCTTTGGAACCTGCTTCCGTTGTCAATCGATAACTAGTAGGTTGATTGCAGGTGGGAATTGGAGTGAGGTCGAAGTTAGTATCACGTCACCCAAGACCGCGCTTTATGTATTAATAAATATAGTAAAAATAATTTACACCGCGCTTTATGTAATAATAAATATAGTAAAAATAATTTACACTTGTGTAATGGAATTTAAACTAGTTTGCTTTGGCGTTTCGTTAGTAGAGGCCGTTTGGTTCTCAAGTTGTATTATGAACTTTACAATCCTGTCACTACCATATGCTTTATTTTTCGCTTAGTTATATTTCCTTATCAATGGAACGTTGTCGATCTTGGATGGGAATCTTCCCACTAAGTGTCCAGTTGTGAACCAGAATCATATTTTTATATGATTATCCGGCTCACGTGAACCGGACCGTTACAAAATACCTAGTCATTGTTTAATTGATTCGACACATTGTTGGCTGAAAACACACTGAAAGTAAAGGTGATCCGTTGATTCGCTCTGCATACTGCATAGGGACATGTGTCATCAAAAGTTTTCATATCAACAATAAAATATAGGCGGAAAAAATTCTAATGAGAATATGACATGTGTCCCAAGTCATTTATTCATTAGTATATAAATATTGCTAGAATTTATTGTAACTGTCCGATTTGGTTTTTGTTAACTCAAATAAATATTGCTAGAGTATATTGTAACTATCCAATTTGTATTTTGTTAACTTAAATAAATTGAATTGATTTAGGAAATTATTTTGACAAAATGATCAGATGCAATTAAGGTTGTTAAAATCGTGATTCTATTTAGAATCGTTTAAAAAGGTAGAATCGAATCGGTAGAATCGTATCGTAGAATCGTACGATTCTACAAGTAAACTTAAAAATATTAAGAATATATGGTTTCTTATAATTATTATCCAATCAAAAGTTTAAATTTTTGAATTAAAAGTTTCTTTGACTTAATTTCTAACAATATAACGAAAATTTGTCAATTATTAGTTTAAATCTTCATACGAATTAAGAAATTTGTTTTTTAAAAAATTTTCATGATGGAAAATTTGAAATTTATGTGTACATGTGAATGAGATTAGTAAAATATGGTACATAAGAAAAATTATAAATATTTCATACTATATTAGTAGAATCGGATCGTTAAATCGTAGAATCGTAGAATCGTGTTATGATTCTACCTCTCAAAATTTCATGTCAACTAGAATCGTAAGATTCTACAACTTTAAGATTCTACCTGCGATTCAAATCGCTCGCTTGTTTTTGAATCGTAAAATCGTAGAATCGTAGATTAGAATAGCGATTTTAACAACCATGCACTAGTGGAAAAAAGCTTATTGGCTGCGGCTTATTGGCTGCGGTTATAGTGTATACGCAGCCAATATGTAAAATTAAAAAAAAAATTAAAATAGGCTGCGGTTTTTCTCTATGTCCGCAGCCAAAAATTAGCAGCCAAAAATTAAAATAAGTCATGGGCTGCGGTTTTTCATTATGTCCGCAACCTATTCTAAATTTAGCCCAGCCCAAAAAGAGCCAAACCCTAAAATTTGAAGCGCGTTTTTATTTGCATTAAGCGCCGTTTGCAAATTGCATAAAGAAAATATCAACCCTCCTTTCTAAGAATCAGTCATCTTCTTCAAACCCTCCTTTCATATAAGCCTTTCTCTCTCTTCATTAGAAATATCAACCATTCTTCTTCAAACATAAAGAAAATCAGATTCAATTTACCCAGATTCATCTTCTTCAAAAACGAAAACTCTGTTCTTGTTTTGCAGTGTCATCTTCTTCAAAAACGAAAACTCTGTTCTTCAAAAATTTACCCAGATTCAATTAGTAACTTGCAATTAGTAACTTACAAAAACTCTATTCTTCAAAAATTTACCCAGATTCAAACAACATCTTCCAGTCATCTTGTTGAAGAAGATTTAGGCGTCAATTTCAAAGATAAAAGATTTCAGATCTTTTCTAAAAGATTTAGGCTATTCTAAAAGGTACCATCCCATTTCAAAGTTACCGACGGCACCGAAGGCAAGAGATGGGCCAAAAAAAAACGCTTGAAGGCACCGAAGGTTGAAAGGCACCGAAAGGAAAGATCGAAGGTTATTGTAAACACCCATGGATTTCGTTCCTAATCTACATTTTCGTTGTAATTTTCGTTGTAATTTTCGTTTTTTTCAATATTCCAATTGCGATTTTGTTGTAATTTTTTTTTTCGTTTTTTTCGTTCTTCATTTTGTTCAGATTTAAGTTTTTGAGATTTAAGTTTTTTAGATTTCGTTTTTTTGTTGAAATTTCTGGGTCTTGATGTTCTTTTTATGTTCGTTTGATGTTCCTGGGTTCGTTTGATGTTTGTTTGAAATTTCTGGGTTCGTTTTTGATGTTCTTCATGTTGTTTGATGTTGTTTGATGTTGTTTGATGTCCTTTTTCAGAATTCGTTTTAGAATTCTGAAATTTTTATTATTTTTGAAAAAATACTAAAGGGCTGCGGTTTTTTGACCTGTCCGCAGCCCTTTAGTCTTTTTTGGGCTGCGTATTTTGACCGCAGCCATTCTCTAATATTTCTTGCTGCTACAATAATGGCTGGGGTCGAAATACGCAGCCCATAGGGGCTTAAAAACCGCAGCAAATAAGGTTTTTTCCACTAGTGATGGCTGCAATTTAGAGAAAATGGGCGGGAAACTAATGAAGGAGAGGCTGACATGTGTCAGTCTCGTTTCTTCATTAGTATTTTTTATAGATAGATTATAGATTAATTAGCGAAATAGGCATAGGCTAGGCTTTCTCACCAAGGATAGTATTTACTAACTTCAACTAAGGTCATGGTTATGGGTTGTTATAAGGAAGAACGTATCTTAAATACTAATGTTCTATCTCGAGCAACAATAGCTTCCTAAAACATACTCAACTATCTATTCTCATGGAGCTAAGCATAGATAAAGACATGGGGCACACATTCATTATTTCCAATCAAAACATCTACCTATTCTCATGGAGATGATTCAACTTTTAAGCATAGATTATTGTTAAAAATCGACTCTTGCCCTCAATTCAACGACACTAAACAAGATAGCAAAACCTATGTTAAACCATAAACGACACAACCAAGTCTAAGGTAAAGAAAGCAATTCAAACTACATACATGGTGATCATGCATAGCCTAAGCCAAAATAAATTACTCACTCATACTCATATTGAAGTTATAGATTGTAAACAAGCTAATAATCATGGATGAATAAATTAAACTTCAGTATTCTAACAAGATGAGTATAATAAATTGAAGAACAACAAGCATGAACATATGAAACCAAATGCAAACAATTACTAAATAACATGAATTGAATCAATCAAAGCAAGGATAGAAGTTACTCTTTGATGAACAAGATGAATGGATGATTCAAATTAAGTAATTCCTTCCAAAAGCTTCAATATAATACACTAATGATTCAAGAATCCAAATTGCAAAATATTACAATAGGGGATGAAATTAATATTGTAATTGAAATTGGAAGGGTTTAATTGAAAGAGAAACTAATGCTAAAACCAATAATTTCTTAATTGAAATGAAAGTAAACTAAGAAGAATACATAAAAGTTACTTCAAAGTGAAGGGTTAAATCTCAGATGGTGAGCTTCTTCTTCCTCGTCTCTAATTATAAACTTCAAAGCAAGTGGGGGTGATGGTTTCATAAATGCTCCACCACCCCTAGGTTGTAGGAGGGAGGTGCCACCCCTAGTGGATAGGGTAGGGTGGCTAAGAAGTCTTTGCCAGCATCAAATGGAAGAGAGCAAATGTAATTGGACCTAAATGCCTTTTAAAAAGACTGCAAAAAAGCTGCTGCCGCCTATTTCGCTCGACCCGAGTGAGCTTGCTCGACCTGGACGAGCGAGCATCAAGTACACAGGTCAAAATCTTTAAAATCAAACCAGTCACCAAATAATGCGCCGCTCGGCCGAGTGAGCACGCCGTCAAAAATGCTTTTATCGACATTCTAAAGTTACTAGAAGTGAATAGTAAATTCGCTCGACCTGAGCCAACACCGCTCGACCCATTGAAAATGCTTCTGTTGACATTCTGAAGTTATTGGAAGTGAATAGTACTTTTGCTCGACTCGAGCCAACATCGCTCGACCGGGTCCATCGACTTTCAGGATGGTCCTGTTTAGCTTCTATCTCTAAAACAAGTCTTTTTTTTATGCTTGAGCAAGCTTGGCTCGACCCAGTTTTGGCCGAGTGGGCTTAACTTTAGCTCCTTTTGGCCTTGTCTCTTTGAGCTTTCGGAATTGGGTGAGCAACTTGCTTGATTTGTGCTCGGTTTGATGAGTTTTACCTGAAATGCCGCAAAACAACAAAACACCAAACCAAGCGTAAAATTCCAAATAAAGCAAGCATAGTTGTGCAAAATCCCAATATAATAAAGCCAAATAATGGGATAAAATATGAATAAAATGCAGCTAACAATAACAAAATAAGATATTGAATGATCAACAAACACGAGAATACAATAATAAAGGTATTTAGCAATAATTGTGAAAATCACAAACAAGCATAAAAACAAAAACAAACTACTAATAACAATTAAGAAGAAGTATTAGAAGATACCCACAAAAGATGAGAACGATAGGAGAACAAAGTTGTAAAACCCAGAAAATAATAAAGTTGAAACGTTCAACAATGGAGGTTATGAAGAAGAAAAACTCCAAACTTGCAATAAACTAGTGGATTGAATGAACAATAACTACCATAAACCTTACCTAAACTATTTTTGTGATTTTCGAATATTAAGTTGTAGAAATTAAAAAGCTAGTGTTCTTAGTAAATGAAACTAGATCTCAAGAAGCAATAAAAGCTAGAGTAATGAAAATAAGGCAAAAACTAAGCATGTTTAATGTTTACACCAACTCTCGTTATTTAGAACCTCCCAAAATGTGGAAAACCCTTTAAGCCTAAAATTAGATATTAATTCCTTGAATGACATTTAGAGGGTCGCCAAGTCAAAGAAATCAGCGAATAGACCCATCTGGGAAAGGCATCAATTGATCAATCTAAAGTGATCGACCTATTGACTAGTTAGCTCTTTAGGGAAATGCTTCTTGAAAATGCAGCTATAAGATTGATCGAACGATCTAAAGTGATCAACTTATCGATCCCAAATGATGTTGCTTGAGGTTACTGGATATGTTGCTGTAAGGGATCAACTGATTAATCCATATTGATCGACGTATCAATCTCATTAAAGACTCTTAAATTTCTCAAGTCCAAGTCCATTTGCCTTTTGCCTTTACATGAATGCTTTGGGCTATCTCATATCACTACAAGAAAAATAATCTTGGGCGTCAAATGCATAAGCTTATGGGCGTCATATTCAAATACGTGGCACATGAGTGTTTTTGGGCGTCATTTACAAATTATGAAGCACAAAGTGATGTTTAGGCGACATTATTTTATAACGTCGCCCAAATATACATTTATGGGCCATGCTTACATAACCTATGTTGCCCAAAACCTTAATTTCAGAATTAAATTTACTTCCCTCCCGAAATCTAAAACCTAATTCATATCCCGCCTTCTTGTGTCCATATCCCCGCCTTCTTCACTAACCCTAAAAGAATCTTCACCCCAAAACTCCATTCTCACGGGCCTGCGCTATTCTTCACAAAGAGGTCTTCTCTTCACGGCGCCATTCTTCACAAAAAACTCCGTCTTCTCCGGCGCATCTCATGGTTTGTTCTTCTTCTCAATTCATGTACATGTTTGTTCTTCTCTTACCCACGAAAATGGCTGCCTGTGCTCATCCTTTCTTCTCTTAATTCCCTCTTATCTTTTATTTTTTTTATTTTCATTTATTTCATTGCTCTTCTCTTCTATGGTTGGTTTATTTCTTTAATTTTTTTAGATTGTGGGATGACGATTTAAGTCTTGTATGATTAGGGTCAAATTTAATTGGAAATTTTGAGAAATTTTGTTTTATTGATTTGTAATTGGAAATTTTCATTTAGGCGACATTATTGCTCTTCTCTACCATTTCAATTCTGTTTTATTGATTTGTAATTGGAAATTTTGAGAAATGATAAGTTGAACCAACTAAATGAAAATAAATATTTGGAAAAAAAAAATTAAATGAAAATAAAAATCAGTTTTATTAGCAACAGATTGCCTCTTTGTTCTGTTTTGTTGGGTTATTTAACAATGTGGGTTTATATTCTTAGCTCTCTTGTATTAGGTTGTTATGAAGTACTAAGTTGATTTTGTCTTTTAGAAATTCATTTTCTAATTTGAATTTTGGTTCTTTGGAAAATGATTTTTGTTTACTTTAATTTTGTTTTTGTATGTTTTTATTTATGTTGGTTTATGTTGGACTAGGTTTCATTTAAATTTTTGTTTTTTCTAGTATACAAGTCATGTTTTGGGTATTTTGTTTATGTATTGATTTACAATCTTAATGTTGGAATAATTGGTTTTGTATGAATGTCATCCTTGCTTTTGTATGATGCACGATATGTTTCATAGATCTCCTTGTTTGTTGAACATCATACCACTAGTTAGACTAGATTCACAAATTTATGACCAATTCCGAGGTTAGCTTATTTATACGCCAAAGCTTTCCAACCAATTGAGATTTGAGAAAGAGTAAAGCTATGCAATAATCTTATACTCTTTGTGAAAAGTGAAACTTATTTTATAATTTATTTTTGACATGCTTCTATACGTTTTGATATATTTAGCTAGCGAGAAAGATTTATAACTACACTTCAAGACGTAAAAACTTGATTGGAAAAATGGCACCACCTTCAACATGCACTTCTAGGTACGTATTTTGTTTTTGTGTAATAAAGTAATACTTAACGTGCTATTGAATTTCTATATTTAAATTTAGTTTTGTAAAAGTCATTAATCAATTAAATATGATTGTTCATTGTGTGTATATTCATGGAAGTTTTTGGTTTGAAGGGTGAACATGGATCAAAGTTGGATTAATTATAGGGTAATTAATGATAGAAAAGAAAGACATATGTTAAAGGTGTTAATTCATTTTTGGAGTTTGCTTTTACTAATAAAGAAGTAGACACTAAATTAAGATGTCCTTGTCTGAAATGCAACCTTCAACTATCTCATGACAAAGATACAATGAGAATTCATTTGGTACCTTAGGGCATTGTTAGGAATTATCATCCTTGGGTCCACCATGGAGAGTGTTGATAAATACAATATAGATGATGAAGGTAGTGAGTTTGACACTTACACTAATGATGTTCATGTGAATGAGGATACTTATATGATAGGTCATGATCTTACTTCTTTATTATTTGAAGCAACTAGAATGCATTGTGATCAGGGAATTGTTCCTAATGTAGAATCAGAAATTTTTTTTGAGCATGGTGACAATAAAATGCCAAAAGAATTTCATCAATTGATTCAAGATTTGGAAACAGAATTATACCCTAGCTGTAAGACTTATAAGAGGCTAGAGTTTATTTTAGCCCTACTCCAAACTAAAGTTAGTGGAAATTAGAGTGACCATTCATTTTCAATGTTACTTGAAATATTGCATATGGATTTTAATTACGATGCATCTTTCCCAAAAAGTTACAAAAAAGTATACCAAAATGTTAAGGTTGGACTATATTAAGATAGATGCATGTGTTAACCATTGTGCATTGTTTTGGAAAGAGAACGAGGGGAAAGATAATTGTCCAAAATGTGGTGTTTCTAGGTGGAGAGAAAGATCTATTGTTCAAGGTGGGGAGTCTGAGGCTAATAATGAGGGAGAAAATATGGTGTCACGAGAACCACAATTAGTTTTACGTCATTTTCCTCTTATACCTAGGTTACAAAGAATGCTTGTTTGTTCAAACTTAGCTCGACATTTGCGTTGGCATAAAGATGTCACCAAGAAGGTGATGGGATTTTAAGGCATCCATCTGATGGAAAGGCATGAAAATCTTTTAGTGAGTTATATCCGGAGTTTGATGTAGATGCACGTAATTTGAGGTTAGGTTTAGCTACTAATGGGTTTAATCCTGGAGGTTATTTGAGCAATAGATATAGCATTTGGCCAGTTTTTATTATTGTATACAATTTGCCTCCATGGATGTGCATGAAGAGTTATGTTGATTCCTGGTCCGAAATCACCGGGAAATGACATTGATATTTTCCTTGAGCCTTTAATAGATGAGCTTAAACAATTGTGGGATGTTGGAGTTAAAACTTATGATTCATATCGGAAGGAAACATTTGATATGCATCCTGCTTTAATGTGGACAATCCATGATTTTCCTGCATATGCAACCTTGTCTGGTTGGAGCACTAAAGGGAATATTGCATGCCTAAATTTCCATAAAGATACATGTTCCTACACGTAAATGGTGCTACATGGGGCATCGTAGATTTTTAGATATTGATCATAAGTGGAGACTTAATCGAAACTCTTTTAATGGGAAAACGGAAAGAAGAACCGCTCCCTGAATCTCTTAGTGGTTCTAGTGTTTTAGAGCAGTTAGAAGGGGTAGAAAATGTCATTTTTAGAAAAAATGACAATCTCAAACGAAAGAGAGGGCCGCGATATTTGGTTCATCAGTGGAAAAAAAGTTGTTTGTTTGAGCTACCATATTGAAAAGATCTTTTGCTTAGACACAACTTGGATGTTATGCATGTAGAGAAAAACGTTCGTGATAATATTATCGGGACTTTGCTTGAAATATCTGGAAAGAATAAGGATTCCTTAAATGCTCGTTTGGATCTTGTTGCAATGAAAATGCACTCAAAACTACAAGCAAAGTCAGTGGGACAAAAATATGAAATTCCACGAGCATCATTTTGATAGAAACTATTTTGATTAAGTTCAATGCTAATTATAAATAATGTGATTAATCGATGTTTTATTTGAATAATAGGCATGCGAACACCGGATTAGACCCTGAAGTAGAGGTCAATCTTCAAGCATTAAAGGATCTTCATCATAAGGAAATTGAAGAAAATGGTGTCGATAATCTCACACTACAAGAAGCATATCCAAAGGTCTTCAAGAGTTGTAATGGTTATATAAGAGGTTTTCGTTTCGGGCCAAGATGCTCAAAAAGACTACTAAAAGGGGCTGCTGAGGTAAGGGTAGAAATCCAACAAATACAACAAGCATCAGCTGAACGAGAAGCTTCTCTTCGAAGTGAAATTGAACGATTAAAACAAGAAATGATCGACAGAGAGAACAAATTACGACAATATATGATGGCCGAGATGGCAAAAATGATGCGTGGTTCAACTTGATTCGGTATGAATATATCATTGAGTTTTATTTTTCTTGGGGAACTAATTTGTGTGTATAGTTTATTGCGTGCATAATTTACACATTGCCTTTATGAAGGTGCTTTTGGATTAATTTTTTGCCCGCCAAAGTGAAGTTTTAAGGTATATGACTATTTTCATTTGTTTTAGTTATAAGACTAGATTTTATTGATATACTAATTTACATTTTTGAATATTTTAAGGTCAATGGTACGTAATGATGAAAATGCTAAGATTTTATTGTAGTATAGAAGTATTTTGATAATCATCTTTTTATATGTGATGATTATCTTGAGCAAGTACATAGCCAATTATAATTTTTGTATATTTTTGTGAGTCAAACTTATGAAAAGAACTCAAAGTAAATATGTATACGTAAGCAAATTACTTGCTCTTTTGTATAAGAAACAATATATTATTATTATTATTATTATTATTATTATTATTATTATTAGGAAAATTTGCCAAGAATAATCCCAACTATCACTCGTTGGCCAGAAATAATCCTAACTATTGATTATTTTTTAATAATCCCAACTATTGATGAAGTTTGCTGAAAACAGTCCCACTCTATTTTCAACCGGCTGTAGCAGGTTTTTTGAGTATTTTTTTTTACTTTTTTTCAACTTTCCTTCATCAAATTAGATAAACCTATATTAGAGTTAAAAAAAGGTAAAAAAAAATACTCAAAAAACCTTCTACAGCCGGTTGAAAATAGAGTGGGACTGTTTTCAGCAAACTTCATCAATAGTTGGGATTATTAAAAAATAATCAATAGTTGGGATTATTTCTGGCCAACGGGTGATAGTTGGGATTATTCTTGGCAAATTTTCCTTATTATTATTGGCAAATAAAAGACTTTTTCATTCACCAGAAAAAACCAAATACATCAATGAATGGAGACTCGGAAAAACCTATTTGCATCAGTGAGAAATAATCCTAACTATTGATTATTTTTTTAATAATCCCAACTATTGATGAAGTTTGCTGAAAACAGTCCCACTCTATTTTCAACCGGTTGTAGCAGGTTTTTTGAGTATTTTTTTTTTACTTTTTTTCAACTTTCCTTCATCAAATTAGATAAACCTATATTAGAGTTAAAAAAAGGTAAAAAAAAAATACTCAAAAAACCTTCTACAGCCGGTTGAAAATAGAGTGGGACTGTTTTCAGCAAACTTCATCAATAGTTGGGATTATTAAAAAATAATCAATAGTTGGGATTATTTCTGGCCAACGGGTGATAGTTGGGATTATTCTTGGCAAATTTTCCTTATTATTATTGGCAAATAAAAGACTTTTTCATTCACCAGAAAAAACCAAATACATCAATGAATGGAGACTCGGAAAAACCTATTTGCATCAGTGTGGAACCAGAGCCCACCTTCTAGGAATGGTTTTCCCGGCCCACTCTTCATGTGCATACGGGCAAAAAGCGAGGCCAAAAACAAGCCGACACAAAGAAATCAGCTAAAAAAATAAAACGCTATATAATGCGTAAATAAAATAAATCCTCAAATTAAACTAAACTCAACATAGCAATTGAGGAAACAGAGTTATCGGTAGATTTTGTGCAATAGCAACAAAGCAGCAAGCCATCCCAGGCTAATTCCACTATGCAGCACCATCCCAGGGCACAGCAGCAACATAGCAAGTCATAGAAATTGCCCCTCATTAACCCAACACCCAGCCATCAGTACCAACAAACAAGACAGCCAAAACACAGGTCAACAACATCATCCTAGGTCAGCAACAAGTGTATTCATGAGCATTCCAAGTCAGCAGCAGGCAACATTCCAGGGCGCACAAAATCAGATCAGCAGCAGGCAGCAGCATCATCCCAGGTCAGCAACAAGTATATCAACTCATCTCAGCAGTCATTAGGATCAGTGCAGTCCATAACAACAACATTCATGAGTGAAACCAGTATTCATGAGCATTCCTAACAGAAAACCAACAAAATAGCAGCATGGCAGTGACACACCATCTTGGTTTTCAATATCATAACAGTAGCAGCACCAGAAACATCAGAGAGAGCAAGAATCAGAAAAACAGCAGGACCAATAGTCATAACAGAAGCATATAGCAGAAGTGGCATATGACCAGCCTCATAAACAGCAACTCAAACTGTAAACCAAAATTACACCCTTGCAAAACAACAATATGCCAACCATTCAACACCTTCCATTGAGACACCAGCAGCACATTAAGTGAGCATCACCTACAATGGCAAAGACTAAAAGTGCAGCACAATCAACCACAGAAGTACCATAGAAACCATCAGCAACCCACCCTACCACATGGCCCCGCACTCAAGATTAACATAAGACAACAACCATCATACAAATCAGAACAGGAGCTCAAAATAAAAAGCACTCAACAGAGCAGCAATCAACACCTCACTCATCAATCCAGAATGATTCTAGACCAAACAATCCGAGGGATAGGCAACATTTCAATCAACATCCACAGGCAACCAAACATCTAAGGAGCACAGCCAAGGTTGTCAGGATCAGGATTCTACGCAGGATCGAAATCGTCAGGTGGGATCGGAATGTTGGATCGGATCGTAGGATCGTTCGATTCTACAAATTTGCAGAATTAACAAGTTGTTTCATGACCATGTTTATTGTTTGATGATTTTCAATATAAAAAAGCACTAAAAACACTTTTTTTTTAATAATTTCGTTAGATTAAAGATACTAGCTTCTTCATTATCATAATCGTTGTCAAATACATGTTTCAAAATAATGTCAGTAGTATAGCTTACAAGCACACCATTGAAATTATAATTTATAATCAAGATTTCAATGTCTATTGAAGCTACTTTTGAAATTATGATTATGAATTATAATTTAGATTTATAATATAGAGCAATAATTCATTTAATCTAAATCTTGATCCCGATCCTGCTCACGATCCTACTCGTTGTCATCGATTTGGGTCGTAGGATCGTACGATCCTACGATCCAAGTCGCGATTCTAATAACCGTGAGCAGAGCAGTAACTAAATAGCAACCTCCAAGACAACATAGAGCAAGAGTGGACAAGGATCAAAATTTAGTAAATAACCAAAACCATCCCACAACACCAGCAACTATCAAAAACAGGAGGGAAAGCAAGAACAAACTCCTACACTACAAAACCAAATTTTCCAAAGAATCTATATGGCCAAGGGATCTAATTCGGCATTCAACTTGTGATTGAATCATGTTCACCAGACGATTCGGATGAGGAACCACAAAATCCCAACTAGCTGTATTCCTACTCCTCCAAATATTATAAATGGCACACGCATAAATGGTACGTAAAATATGCTACTGTGTTTTCCTTACTTTATATTTGCCGAAGTCCATAGTTTCAATGCTTGTAAACCGAACTCCCATGCTTCGAATCCATCAAGACATCTCCTACTAAACAGTCACTCGAAAAACAAATGTCGCACAGTTTCAGTAGCATTAGCGCATAAAGGACATAGATCATCATGTGTCACGCCAAATGTATAAAGCTTATCCTTAGTCTTCTGCTTCTTTAACACCACTAGCCATACACAAAAACGATGACGAGGAATAGACATTTTATTCCACACCACAAACCTCCATCGCACTTTGGCACAATCTTTAAAATGCTCAGAGTATACAAGTTTAATGGAATACGTATCCTGAATAATCCAATCTTTGAGGTTATCTTTGACATGACAAAGCTTCCGCATCACCCAACTAGCAGTTGGTGGCGCATTGAAAACCTCCAAGCGACCTCCTTTAGTATACACACCATGAACCCACCACAACGACTCCTTCAGAACATAGACATGCCATGCAATCTTTCCCACAACACAGTAATTCCACAAGAGAAGATTGCGAATGCCCAGGCCGCCGACATTCCTTGGTTTACAAACCTCCTTCCAATTTACCAACCCAGGTTTATAAGAATCAGCACTCCCGAACCAAAGAAATGATCTACAAATAGCATTGATACAGCGGATAACCTTTTTAGGCAAAATGAACATTTGGCACCAATACGAAGATACCCCCATCAAAACAGAATTTATGAGCTAGAGTCGAGCCGCATAAGATAGGTGCTTTGCCTGCCAATTCCTAATCCTACTTGTCATCTTATCAGCTAAAAGCTCACATTCAGCAATGGACAAACGCTTAGATGATAAAGGGACGCCCAAATAGCGAAACGAAAGAGTATCGAAAGTGAACCCAATGAGCTCTCCAATAGCCTCTCTAATATGGGGAGCAACTACCGCCGTGTAGATAGCAGACTTGGACGAATTGGCATGCAGACTGGAAGCCTGAGAGAAACTTTGAATACAATTATAAAGTGTGAACCGATGAAACATTCCCTTTATAGAATAGCATCAGATCATCCGCAAAACAGAGATGAGTCAATTTAATTCGCCTACACCTAGGGTGAAAACCATAGCTACCCTCAACACTTCGCAACAGTCTAGACAAATACTCCATGCCAAGTACAAATAGTAATGGTGATAGAGGATCCCCCTGACGTAGGCCACGCCGAGCCTGAAAAGTAGGTGACGGACATCCATTAATCAATAGCGAATAGCTAGTAGAGGTGATACATGTCATCACAATGGCGATGAAGTGCACCGGAAAATTAAGAGCAACCATCATCTACTTGAGAAACAACCATTCCATAGTATGTTATGCCTTCTGCAAATCTATCTTGATCAAACAACTAAGAGCACAGTTTTGCCTACTATACTTCTTCATAAGATACTGACACAACAGGATGTGCATAATACTCCGATCCGGAACAAAAGCCCCTTGAGCTTGGTCAACTAATCTACTAAGAACTAGTTGAAGTCTAGAACATATCAGCTCGGAGATGCATTTGTATAGGACATGACAGCAAGATATTGGTCTATACTCCCCCGGATGACTAGGACATCACACTTTAGGAATAAGTGTAATTGTAGTTGTGTTCCAACTCCTCGGCAACTTCCCCGTTTCAAAAAAATGAGTAATAACACCAACAACATCCTCACCAACCACATCCCACGACGCTTTGTAGAACCGACTATTAAACCCATCAAGCCCTGGATCCTTATCGTCCGGAATACTCCACAAGGCCATCTTAATCTCCTCCTTTGTAAAGGTTAACTGAAGCACTTCCCTCTGTGAATCGGATAAGATGTGCCCATTGCGTGCAATCGACAAATTAATCATGGCTCTGTTCACAAGAGGAGTACAAAAGAGGTTGGTATAGAACAGAGAAAACTCCTGTTGAATCAAATAAGGATCGATAATATCTAGCCCATTGAGCTTTAAAGAAGTGATCTTATTTGACTGCTGACAATGTTTAATGCTTTGATGGAAGAAACTGGTATTTTCATCACCAAGCTGAACCCATTGCAACTTCGCCTTTTGCCTCAATGCATCTTCAAGATCTTTCTTTAACTGAGCTGAATGCAACGCAGCTTGCCTCTCTGTCGATGCTAATGCCTGATTAGAAGGTTGCTCATGAAGTTGGACTTGCACATTGGCCAAAAAATCTTGAGCCCTTTGAACGTCCAACTGATGCTGCTCCTTACCATACCAACCACGCAATTGCTTCTTTGATAACAACAGCTTTTGATTTATTTGGTAACTTAGCTGACCCTCAATGTGAGTACTCCAATCATCCCGTACCCGTTCAACAAAATCATCTTTGTTAGCCCAGTAATTAAAGAAACGAAAAGGTCGTTTCCCCCGCTGAAGAGACACAAAGGTAACCACCATAGGAGAGTGATCAAACAAGCCCTCTGGAAGGAAAGTAACTAAAGCTGAGGGAAACGCCTCATCCCAACGATCATTACCAAGAAATCAATCGATTTTGCTCACGACACGTCTCGATCCCCCCTGCTTATTAGTCCAAGAAAAAAACCGACCAACATAAGGAATATCATGAAGACCACACCAATCTAAGCAATCACGGAAGTCCTGAATCTCATGAAAGCGAATGGGTTGACCATGACGCTCATCAAAATTCGCTACACAGTTAAAATCACCCAAAAGGATCTAAGGAGTCTGAATAGAGGCACTCAACTCCTGCAATCTCGTGAATAACTGTCGGCGCTCATGAACGACAGACGATCCATAAACAAAAAGTGCAGTGAAAAACAGAACCTGACTTACGAACACCTTTCACATGAATAAACTGACTATCGCATTGAAGAGTATCAATGTGAACATCCTCGCAGCGCCAACCAAGAATAATTCTCCCCCTAGCATGCCAAGCAATATTACTAGTTATGCACCACCCTGGAAAAAGTCGAAGATAAAGAGCACCAAGACCTATCCGTTTGATCTTGGTTTCAAGAAGACCTACAAGGCTAATATTATGCTCAACCAAAAAGCGTGCAACTTCAAGTTGTTTAATAACCTTATTAAGTCCCCTAACATTCCAAGCACCTAGATTAATCATTACTCAGGATGGGGCCAGCCCTCAGCGCTCTTATTTCGACTGACTCCACCAGACTAGAATGTGCCGTATCCAAGGGTTGATTAAGAAGGGCAAAAGAATTTCCAGTTGGAACCTCTACATCACTATGAGATGGCAGATGTTGCTCCTCAACATGAAGGGATGAGCCATCACCAGAAACATTAGCTACATCCACCTCTTTAATCCCGGGATCAGAAACCACCTCCTTGCTCACATGCTCAGTAACTACCTCCTTACCTGCCTGTTCACCTCTATTAGAAGGGCCTTCCTGTCTCTTATGAAAACCTTTCGCCTGAAAAGATTTCTTAAGCATGCGAAAACCATTATCATCAACATCAAGGGGTTGTCTAGGCTTACCCAATCTGCAATCAGAAATATTATGCCCAAATTGGGAGCACTTAGTACACCAAACGGGAACCCAGTCATATTGAACCGGTTGGGCAATGAGCTCATCAAGCTCATTTGGGTAAAAGAGTTCCTTAGGGAAACCCTCCGCAACATTCATGTCCACCAAAACACGAGCATACATTAACCTGGACTTAGTAAGAGTGGCCTGATCAACCTTAAGTACAGTCCCTAAGTACCCTGCAATAGAATGTAGTGTCCGTTCAGACCACTACCTCACATCAAGTTTCAGTAATTTAACCCCCACCGATACCGTGGTCAAGATAGCTTTATCATACGAGATTTTAGGGCACCAAGGTTTCACAACGAATGGTTTTTTGTCAAAAAGAATACCATTCATATCGCAAGCCTTTTCTTGATCCGCCTTAGAAGCAAATCGAACAAGAAAAACACCACAATTTACCATACCAATCTTATCAATCACTTGGTTTTTCCAAATCCTATTAACAAAACCCTCCACCACAGGGAGCGGTGGGTTCGAGCTAGTGACATAACAAACTACAACAGTAGACCAAAACCTAATTTCATCCTCAATATCAGAGTTACAAATTTTTCCAACAGAACGAGAAGAGGATGGAATAAGCATGCCATTTAGCATCCTCGGAGAAGGCACCGGCATTGGAACAGCTCACCCATAGCCACTTGTAGAAGGTTGCTTTGACGGGATTACTCTATCTGGTCCCAAAGGGTCATTCCCTGATGTGCGCGCAGCATCCTCCATATCAGGCTGCCCAGAGAATGCCGTACTAGATTTCTTCCCCGTGGATTTAAGAACTGAGACCCAACTCAAACCCACCTCCGCCTGAGATGCAACCGGAATAATACTCGAGGTTAGAATGCCACGCATTTGATCAACAGAAATCGTATGAAAAAGGCTTATCTCCAGGGAGGATGAAAACCTCTGACGAGAAGAACAACTTCTAGACTGCTTCCTCGAAACTACTTTCGCCTTCGCCGGCCGACCTCTCCTACCCATGGCCGAAAATTGGAAAACTTGATTTACCAATTTCAGAGAGAAAATCTAGAGGGAGAAAGAAGAAGGAGAAAGCTTGCAGTTTATTATTATTATTTTTTTGGCAAGGTAAATATTATAAATGCCAGAAAAGATAGCCGAAGCTTACAAAGGTTCAACATACTGAAATGACGATCCATACGGTGCATCTGAGGGTCACGCCCTTCGTCATTTGCTAAAGGACTCGACATTCCCAAAAAAGGAGATAAGCTCCTGACCTATACACTAATTTGTAAAACTCTAATCGACTTTACAAACAACCTAAACAATAGTTTAAGCAAAAATCAAAATAAGCCATGAGGCACATCACAACTAAGCAGCAGGCATCCACAGCTACACACATCATGCTGACTAGCAGTCTTTCCATCACAGCTAGGTAGCAGGTCCAGCAGTTGGGCCTTCCCTCCTGTCATCACACCCATAATACACTGCCTTGCGTTCCCAAAAACGAGCACACCACTAAGCAGATGACACATCATCTAACATTAGCATACAGTAGTATCTCCAAAACATTTGACATACACAATAATAAAGTTCTAGCCCTACCAACATCTGACACAGCAGCTATTGAACTCAGCAACTAAGTTGCACCAGCATAGTATTGCTCCATACTTATCATAGTAGATACACACAACACAGCCTCTCAAAATTGCACGTTAGCCTGCACCATACTCATCACAGCATAGTATATAGCTTGCACCATACTCATCACAGCAGATATTCACAACACAGCCATTCAAAACAGCCTAAGTATAGACTGTTCAAAGCTTACCACAGCAGGTACACCAACATCAGTGGGCATAGCTTCAACTAGAATTTTCTTATAGTTAGTAAATGATCAAACCAAAAACCATAACAAAGTTAACCAGCAATAGGATGGCAGCAACACCAGAACCTGGAGTCCCCTCATACCAATAAGAAGCCTCAAAAAGTTCATAAAAAACTATATTTAAGCAAACCAAACAGCCAATATCAATAAAAACCAGCACCATACTAAGACACAACAATTGAGGAATCAAAACCCAATCTTCACTCCATGAGTGTACAGACAACAAGCAAACACAGTACACTGAAGCTGCATCATTCAGCTGAGATAGCCAGAAGAAAATATATACATCATTAGTGTACATACTCAAGGACACATTGGACATGGCCTCCTTTGATCCTCTATTGAGGTAGCTGAGAAACGGAGTGGTTAGAGTGTAAATATGGCTAGTCTATGGGAGGGGGGAGCCATCATCCATTAGGTACCACTCTCACTACAACCTCCCTAAACCATGCCCATCATCGACACAATCCAGCGCATCTCTCGCAAGCAAGGAGGGAGGAGGAAGGCATATCACAGGGGTTGTCTCACTTGACTAAATACCCGGAAGATTCAAATCCTAGAGCAGCAACAATTAGAAAATCCTGAAGACCCTAGAGAATTTGATAGAAGGAATGACACTCAATGTGTTAACCTCTGAGACAAAATCGCAAAATGCGATTCAAGAGACTTTCAAAACCCAAATTTTTGGGCTTTGAATTGACTTTTACATGGAAGATTTCACCATAACAGGGGTAAGAGTAGCAATTCAATGAAAAAAATTACCTCCCAGAGCCGAACAGATAGTGTGTTCAGTGTCCATAAGGCATTAAACCTAGAGAATTCATTCTCTCTATGAAGATGGCAGCAGAACCTGAGTGAGATATCGAA
The DNA here is from genome assembly GCA_019776075.1 of Amaranthus palmeri. Classification (NCBI taxonomy): domain Eukaryota; kingdom Viridiplantae; phylum Streptophyta; class Magnoliopsida; order Caryophyllales; family Amaranthaceae; genus Amaranthus; species Amaranthus palmeri. The sequence continues at coordinate 70,522 of JAAKBH010000651.1, read as the reverse complement.
GATAGCGTTCTTCGCAAGAACAGAGCCCAATTCTTCAATACTCCACCCCAGAAACGAACCACACAGAAATACCCTCAAGAATTGGGTATTCGATTCAAAAAAACTCAATTAAATCAAAATAAAAACGTACTCCATTGACAAATACCTTATATTGGACCAAAGCTTGTGTGAATAAGTTCGAAAACGACCTTACAGAACTCGCCTTCAGCAGTTACTTCAATCCCTAAAGCAATTAGGGTTTACTCAAAGATGATCGAGTACTTCCAGTTAGGGATTGGAATAGTCGATTTCTCATAAATGGGTTAAACCCAAGCAAAACAGAGACTAAAACCCTTAAAACAGAAACTGAGTCGAAATTTAGGGTTTCGACATTTTGGATCTACACTACCTAATACTATCAGAACGACGATGGACGGAAAGAGAACCACTGCAGGAGTGACGGCGGTCCACTTTGGTGTCTCTAACCTTCTCGGTGGACGGCCCCGCCTCCTGCCTGCCATGGCGGGGCAGATCGAGTCGCCCAGCAGAGAGGGGAGTTTTAGAGAGAGGTTAGAAAGAGAGTGGCTCAAAAACTTTTTGTTTATTATTATTATTATTATTATTATTATTATTATTATTATTATTATTATTATTATTATTATTATTATTATTATTATTATTATTATTATTATTATTATTATTATTATTATTATTATTATTAGGAAAAATTACCCAGAATAATATGACCTTTCACCTATTTTCTAAGAATAATACGAACTTTCAATTAACCACCAATAATACGAATTTTGACATGTATTTTCTAGTGGTATACCTTACCTGTTTACAACTGGTTCTACAGGTCAAATTATGACTGTTGCTTCTCACAACATGTTGAGGAAGACCAAAAAAGGCTGTGCAGACATGTTCCTCAACATGTTGTGAGAAGCAATGGTCATAATTTGACCTGTAGAACCAGTTGTAAATAGGTAAGGTATACCACTGGAAAATACATGTCAAAGTTCGTATTATTGGTGGTTAATTGAAAGTTCGTATTATTCGTGGGAAATAGGTGAAAGGTCGTATTATTCTGGGTAATTTTTCCTTTATTATTATTATTATTATTATTATTATTGTTATTGGGCAATTAATAGGCATTATGAAAATCAAGCTACAAAATAGGTATTAATAATAAAGTGATTTATGTGCTATACATCATGGGTTGCACATAATATTAAATGTCACCCAAAAAATTAAAACAGTGGCCACACAATTTAAAGTGTCGCCCAAAACATCAAATAAGGGCTACACATGTTATGAGTCACCTAAAATACAGAACTATGGACTACACAAAAAATATGTCGCCCATCGTGGTTAACTATGTGCTGCAAAGAGCTTGGTGTCGCCCTCAACTCATACATGGGCTGCATGTACATGTGTGGCCCAAAGTGTGTAGCTATGGGCGTCGTTGAATATAGTGTCACCCAATTTCAATAATAGGCATCAGTACATAAATTGTGTTGTCCAAGAATGGGCGATGTTGATAGGACGACACTTGTCGTGTCAGTTATTAGATTTGTCGCCCTAACTTTGGGCGACATAAATTGAGGTTTGGGCGACATAATTTACTGTGACCTAAAATGTTTATTCTTGTAGTGTATATCCTTCGTTTATCTCCATTCTCTCTCTTAAACCTTAGGGGGATTCGGTGTGCATCGTCCCAAAGTTGCTTTGCTCAGGAAAAAGGTGGCCAATCTTGCAAAAACAATCAAAACACAAGATACCCTCATGAGGGCAATCAAATCCCATAAAAATAATAAGAAGGAACAACAACCATATGGAAAAGCGCACTGAATAAACATAAAATTAGGGCAAAATAAAGAGTTATCAGGACCCAAAACAATAATATGTACTGACTTATTTTAACAAAGCTCAAAATGAAAAATAAGAGTGTTACAAATTTCCCTTATCTATAATTTAAGATTTTGAAATATTTTTAGTAAAAACAATTATTTGAGCTTAAGGCAAGTCTTGTGTAACACCGTCTCATCATGAGATGGGCTCATATAATTAGCTCTTCAATGTTATAATTGATCACTCTAAACTATAAAAGCGATCGCTTTAAAACTCTATATGATCACTTTAGATTTATAATTGATTACTTCAAGACTGTGAATGTACATTAAATCCAACCATTAGAGACACCAACATATTCGTCTAGTTAGATTTTATGTTGACCTTATTAGGACTATTTATATATGTAATTAACTGGAGCAGTATTTGGTGAACTTTTTCTTAAAAAATTGTAGAGAAAATAAAGGGGTTAAGCAAAAATTCCTTTGTTTTACATAGAATCTGCAAATATTCATAGAGATGAGCATTTATCTTGATGGAATAAAGTCATTGATGCATTGTGCAAGTCATATTTTATTCTATATTTGTTTGTTTGCACGTTCATGAAATTACTCGTTCATGAAAATACGGTCAATCATATATATATATATATATATATATATATATATATATATATATATATATATATATATATATATATATATATATATATATATATATATATATATATATATATATATATATATATATATATATATATATATATATATATATATATATATATATATATATATATATATATATATATATATATATATATATAGAGGTATTAAAGCCTTTAACAAATATTCCATTTAGCCTTTAATGCCTACAGGGGAGGTTCTCAGCATGTTCAACATGTTCGACCGCACAGGGTTCCAAAAAATTGAAAGTCTCAATATTATATTTTGTAGTATATATTAAGTGTTTAAAGATACATAATTGTTAGATTAATAACAAATATTTTAAAATTGCATTGGGCCTTTAAAGAATTTTTCAATTTTTGCTCCGCCCATGAGGCCTAGTATGGTATTATGAGGATGTAAGCCCCTACATCAAAATTTATATAACAAATTCTTAAATCTCTTGGGAGGCAAAATATATTTATTGTTTATTTGATCAAAATTAAATACTCCGTTAAAAGGAACCATATATAAAAATTTAATTAAATTACCTGTTGAATATTTAACTTATAAATATTACCTAAATAAAGATAAAAATAACTTAAAACTTATTTAAAAAAACTATTAACACAAGATTCCAACAATTTACTCTCAATAAATGTAACTACAACATAATTTGCTTTTATTGGGATATATTTAGCGACATTTAATTTAAATGTCGCTATTTCAAATTTCTAATTGTATATATTGAGTGTCTAATGACATTTACTAGACTCTTTAGTAGCATAATAAAAATTCACACAAAAGCTTTTTGCAACATAGGATCTAGTGACATTTCTCATAAATGCTACTGTAGACTATAGTAACAATTACAAATACCACTAAAGACCATATAAAGTGTCAATAAATCACTTTATAGTGAAACCTAAAATCAAAATCAATAATTATTACACTAAAAAGATAAATTAGTAACATTTTTTAAATGACACTAAATTTAATGCCACAGAAAATTAAATTTATTGTAGGGTGTTTACCCACCTCATACACAAGACCTTCAAATTTAAAGAGTCATATAATCTTACTAGTGGTTTTTTTTTTTTTTTTTTTTGAAAGGGATACTCCTATTTGTTATTTTAGCTTTAGTTTTATAACTAGTTTTGATATGCCTCAAATCAAAATCACTAAAATATAAAATAAATAGCTAGGGACATAATTATTTATGCACTGATTCTTCTAAACGTCAATTAAAGGATGTTAGAATCTATACGTACTTATTCTAATTCTACTTTTTAGCATTATGAGTGTCTAAAGCTAATCTCAAGTTATGAATGTGTTTTGCACTTTATTCATTAAGGATTCTGATGGGCACACCAATTTTAATGTGGAAATTAGAATACTTGTTACCATAAGACGATGTACATTTTTACCTATGGTAAGTTGGTAACTCATGGACGTTTTCTTCTTCTTCTCATAGAAAGTAAACACAAACTCTCAGAAAAAAACTGTCTCGTGCTAAGACCAAACACATACGGCTTGATACATTTTTTAGTTCGTGATTTTTTTGTTGTTTTTTTAAGGTGGCGGTTTTGATTAATTTTGACCTAAAAGTGATATATTTTAACCTTAAAGTGATCAATTTGAACTAAATTATAGAAACTTAAATGGATCAATTCTGACCTTTTATAGTGATCAATTTTGATCTAAAAGTGATAAATTATATATGACCTTAAAATGATCAATTTCAACTTAAAGTATATAACCTATCAATTATGACTTTTTAAAGTGACCACTTCTATAAATGATCAATTCTGAACTAATGTGATTAGTTAAAATGATAAATTACAATCTTATTGTGATCAATTTAAAACTTTCAGATTCCATTGGAAAACTAGTCCCCTTCTCTCTCTATGGTTAGGGCTTTTTCTCTCAAAGGTTTCTGTAACCCTAGAGACTATTCTTCCCGTGTACGAGGTTTTTCCTTCGTTACTATGGCTGATGAATTAGTAGAGCGCTGCTCTAAATTGCATCTTGATAATGGTGAGGACAATATCGTGGATCTAGATGAGGGTTTCGAGGATGAACAAGACGAGAAGTTATCATTACGGTTGGTTGGTAGAATTCTCACCGAAAGACCATTCAACTTCAATGTCGTGAAGCATACGCTACTGCACATATGGAATCTCAAGGAAGGGGTTATAATTCGTTCTTTGGGTGTCAATCTCTTCCTTTTTCAATTCTTCCATTGGAAGGATCGGTATAAAGTATTGGATGGGAGGCCGTGGAGTTTTGAAAACAGGTTACTTGTCCTGCAAGAAATCGAAAAAGAGGAGAAACCGTCTGAAATGGTATTAAATTTTTCTCCCTTTTGGATTCGTTTATATAATTTACCATTTGGATATAGATCCGATGAACCACTACAAAAAAACACGGAGTTTTTCGACGGAAAAACTCAGGTTTTTTCGACGGTTTTAAGCGTCGAAAAATATTTTTTCGACGCTTGTTGAAGCGTCGAAAAAAAAGGCGTAACAAATCTTCGACGCTTTTTTTTCGACGCTTTTTTGCGTCTAAAACATTGTGTATTTCCGACGCTTTTTGCCGTAGAGAATAAGATTTGGCGCCCTAAAAATAAACTACTATTTAACATTTTCGACGCTTTAAAGCGTCGAAAATATTTTGCACACTAAATCCATACTACATTTTTTGGAGGATTTTAGACGCTATAAAGCGTCGGAAAACCTCAGGATTTTAGACGACTTAAAGCGTCGAAAAAACTCTAGATTTTAGACGCTTTAAAGCGTCGAAAAACTCAGTGTTTTAGATGCTTTTATATGTCGAAAGTGCTTAATATTTTAGACGCTTTTGTGTGTCGAAAATGCTTCATATTTTAGACGCTTTTATACGTCTAAATGAAAATAAAACCAAAATTATCTATCATTACCCCAATATGCATTAGTCTTTTCCATACTATATAAAATTCATCACACAAACATAATTACCAACAAATATCATACCAAATCAATCATTTCTACAAAAGTATTAGAATTCGCTATTCATACACGCATATACATTCGTCGATGTAGCAAAAGGCATAATATATATTCATATACATTCGTTGAAGTTAAATAAAGCAAAATATATAGTGTTAAATGTTTGTCAAAAGTTAAAGGCCTCCAAATATGTTGTCATTATGTTGCATCATCCACTTTAGTGTCGAGACCTTCGCAAAAATAAACTACTATTTGTTAGTCATAGTATAAATATCAGCAGCAAAAATCTGCAAGAAATCAAACAAACGCACAAATTTTAGCCAAAATACATACACACTTTGTGATTCAAGGCCAACAAATATTTTAATGTATGAGATAACCTTACCAAACTCCCCATGAATATACAAAAGTTTATATTAGTCATTATCATATCTATCATCCAACTGCCTTCTCATGTTCATACAAAAGTTTATGTAACAAATATTTTAATGTTCATCCAACGGATACTACCTTCTAACAACTCTTTGCTGATAACATTCTCATGTTCATCCGAATTAACTGCTCTAGATAAAGCTCTGGGTTGATTCTGCATCAAAGACGGGAACGAAAAAAATGATAAACTAATACAAAATATTCAATTAAAAGAGTGAGTGACATGCCATATTAACATCACTCGAGCAACCCAAACAAACAACAGTAACAAACAATTATTATGCCTTCAACAAGACTTTTTCTCATTAACAACATGCCATATTAACATCAAAGATGGGAACATTTTAATATGTGTTGGAAGTATAATATATCAATTAAGGAAGACTTTTTCTCATTGAATAATTACAAAACTAGCAGATTAATAGATTCATATTGCAACAATGTAGTAAAAAGCTTCAGTCATCTTATTGTGATTATTTTTTGCATAAAAATTATAACTACTAATATGGGAATTTAATGACCTAAAATAGATGCTAATGCAAGACACTAAATCCAGTCATTAGACTACTAAGCTAGATGCTCAAGAATCAGCCAATATAAAACCATCACTTGAACAACATGAAGTGTAACACTTATTCCCAACTTTTCTTCATCATTGAATAATAAAAACGCTAATAATGACAAGATAAGCAGTGTGAATCATAAATGATAAACTCGAACAATGTACTCACAATAAGCGGTCCTCGCGCTAGTTATGCGTTGGACGTACTTTGATATGAATGCTCGAGATAAATGAACTTTTGATCACAACCTGCTCAAAGAATTCAATTGCATAAATCATAAATGTTAAACAAAAACTGTAGTCCATGAAGTGCTTGTACACGAAACAAATTCAATCAACTCAAGATATTTTGTCGGTTGAACTAGGCATTCAAATATCTGTTCAGATTGAGGGTGTGACTTGTCTCTTATGGCAAACCAAACACAATTGAATGTAAACACTGTAATTGGATTCCTTTAACAAACATAAGGATTCCTTTAATTGAAGGTAAACATTGTAAGAGGATTCCATTAACAAAAAAAGAAGCATTTAGAAATCCTTAATCAAAATCACTTTCCAAAAATAAGAATTGAAATGTGACTAAAGAAGCTTACTCAATTAACTCACCAACAAAAGTCAAAAACCCATCAAAACATACAAATTCCACAAGATTTACATAAAAAAGAACACAAAATCACACAAATATCAAACAAAATTACCATAACTCTTGGAAAACCAACCAAGTGAGGAATAAATACCTACTTTTGTTTAGAGAAAGAAGAAGAAGGAACCCGTTTGTTGCGAAACATCATGCAACCCATAGGCAATATAACTCCAATGATCAACATTATAGCTCTGATCAAGTACCTAATTGGGCTTGGTGGTTCTACTTTTATCAATAAAGGGGGAAAAACACACAAATCTGAATTAATATTATCAATAGAGGCAGAAGCAACATCAAATAAGCTATCATTAACAAACTGAGAATATTCAAGCCTAGAACTGGAAGGAGATGTTCTAGATGAATTACCATTTGATGCTTTTTTCTTCTTTTTCTGTTGGATTACTCCCTACCCATTTGCTTTGCTCTCTATTTACTTGGTGATATTATTCCTGCTTCGTTCTGCAATTTTATTCCCATTTATTAACTCTAATCATGATTAATTTAGTAAATTAACAACATCGTTCAAATTTCAAAGCTAAATCAGGAAGATTTCTAGGATTGTAAGCCAAATTTAAGAATACCCATTTAGCAAAATGATTAGATAAAGAAAACATAGTTATCTCGTTATATTTAACTTAAGATTATTAAGAAAAAAGCAAGGGTAAATAAATTATTCAACATCAATTACAGCTAATTACACCCATTATTCGTATTAGAAAATGGATGAATCTAAATTGTGAATTCAAAAGAAATATAAAAGAAATTTCCCAATAAATTACCCTCACCCAACACCATGAAACGCTCACCTTAGAAATTTCGAACCTGAACAAAATCATCCAACTCTTGGCCGAATAGCTCGTCTTTTCAAACCCACCAAACTAACCAAGAAAATACAAAACCCATCATTATTTTCTCCCTATGCCCTAAACAAAACTCATATACTAGTAATTGTACATGAAAATGGCAAAAATTGAAAAACGCCTTCATCTCAGGAGCCAATCTTTAAAAATATTATAAGTAATTCCAATTTATGCATCACAAAGGTGTTATCCACCAACATAAAAATGGTAAAAATAGAAGCATTATAACATTCAGTTGCATATTCTTGAAAACCCATTTCATCCAACCAACTAATGAAACCAAATTTACTTACTTTGAAGCAGAATAAAGGCAAAATTATTTGAGACCCAAATGTAAAAGTGGTTATTTGGTACTGCAAAAAATGAATCGAGTATGATTGATCATTTTAATTGGCAATTTAGATTGATCTATAAATAGTAATTAAGAATAGAGAAGGACTTACATATCATTGAGGAAAAATGATTCCAGGCAAACAGTTTCATCTTCTTGATCTTTATCCATTGTTGGGTCTTTGAATTTCACTGCTTGAATTTTGAAACCCTATGCTTGCGGAAGTTTACGGCCGTGCAAAACAATGAATGATACTATCATGTATGTGCATCCTAATTTCTACCATAACTTAATTTAGGTCAAAATCGCATAAAAATAGGTTGAATTATAAAATCAGCTAGTCTCTACCCTAAAGATTTAGAGCAATTGAATTCCAATTCTGAAGCCCAAACTGAAGAACAAGCTGTTTAAGTTTATATCTTGAGCATGTCTCCAATGGCCTCTAGAAATTTACAGAGAATTAAAAAGAAAACAACACCATACCTGAACAGTGCTGCCGGCCGAGAATGGTGTCGGTATGGAAACTGATTTCGTCCGACCAGATTTGGAGGAGAACAGTTCTTGGTGAGAGGATGAAGAAGAGAGAACAGGTGGTGAGAGGATGAAGAACAGTTGGAATGAAAGTATGAAAGTATGAAACTGATTTTTACACCCATTTTTTTACAATAATGGAGAACAGCGGATTTCGTACGACTGATTCGATTTCGGCGGTGAGAGGAATGAAGAAGAGAGAGTGAGATTAGGGTTTTGTTAGAGCGGGATTTGGAATGAAAGTATGAAACTGATTTTTACACCCATTTTTTTTAAAAAAAAAAAGTTTTGTGACGCTTGTAATCAATTATTTTCTACGTTTTTAGACGTCAAAAATTAAGCGTCTAAAGGCTCCGTCTATTTTTTAGACGGTTGCTCAAGCGTCTAAAATAAAGTGTCTATAAACTCCATGTTTTTTAGTAGTGAACGTGTGAAAGTTATTGCTGGGATGCTAGGACAATTCTTGGAGATTGAGGATGATTTTTTGGATGTAAACTCTTTTCGTAAGGTTAGGGTTTTAATGGATGTCACTTAACCTTTAAAGCGGTTTCAGTTGATCCGTGTCAAAGGTAACAATATTAAGATCGCTTTGAAATACGAGAGACTTCCCCATTTTTGTTTTTTATGTGGTATGCTAAGCCATACGGAAAAAGATTGCGTGAATGTTGCTGAGGAAGATAGGGAGGCTGGACACGGGTGGGGAATGGATATTAGAGCCTCTACACGTATAGGTTTTTCTAGACACAAGGAGGAGGTTGATGCTGTTAGGTTGAAGAAAAGCTTGTTTGTGACGAAACCAAGGCTGCCTCCATCTGCCGTTCCCACGAAGAAGCTGCTGCCTATTGTTGAAAACGATAATGGGGACGGAAGGGGGCAACCAAATGATAATCAGCCTACTGTGGTGACTGATGAAATGCCGAAGGGTGGGGGTGAGACAAAAATGTTGCAAATTACAGCAGGGAGTATGGGGCCTACAGAGGGTAGTAACGTTCCTGTGGAGATTGTACATTATGGAGATGATGGTGCTGGTAAAACCAATAATGCTGTTTTATCCCAAGTGAAGGGTTGTACTAGTACTCCTACTATGCCCCTCTTCCAGATGGGGGTACACAATGCTGGTCCGAAGAAAAAGGTCAGAATTAAAAGGAGGAATGTTGTTGAGGTCTCTAGTACTGATAGTATAGCTACTGGTATGAATGCAAAATCTGATAATTGTGTAGCTGAGGGTGGAAGTGAATCTCTAGCTAAAAGAAAATCATGTGACCTGGATGTAATTATGGAGGATTATGTGGAGGAGCCAAAACGTTCGTGTGTTAGGGATGGTGTTGCCAGTAATCATGATGCTTTGGTCGTTTTTTCAGTAGCGAAGTTGGCGAGGACCAATCCCGCGAACAACAATGAAAATTTTCAGCTTGAACTGTCGTCTAATCAATAACCCTGACACAGTTCAAGCTCTCCGCACGTGGTGTTGGAGAGAACGTCCGGATTTCGTCTTTATTATGGATCTTTTTCCCAGCTTTCATGTTTGGCACTTACCAATATACAAATCGGACCATGCTCCTATTGTGATGGATATCGCAAATATTCATAACGGTGAGTACAAGGATAAATTGTTCAGGTTTAAATCCTATTGCTCTCTCATGAAGATTGTAAACGAGTGAAGGTGGATTCCTGGACATCTATGGTGTGTGAAAATATTGATATTCGGCTTGCTAGTTGTGCGAATGCATTGAAGGAGTGGTCGTTGAATTCTTTCGGGGAGGTAAAAGGGCTGATCAAGGTGACCAAAAGAAAATTTGCTAAGTCTCAAAAACAAAAGCCTGATGCTAATTCATTGGCTACTCGCAAAGCTTTAGTGACGGAGCTTGATAGACTTCATAGAGTGGAGGAGGCCTATTGGCACCTTCGGTCCCATGTGAGAGAGCGAAAGGATGGGGATCAAAACACTAAATATTTTCACCATAAAGTCGACTCACGACGAAAAAGAAACTGGATCCATGGGTTAGAAGACGCTGATGGTGTGTGGCGGACCTCGAAAGTCGACATTGAGAGACTCATTTTAGCATATTTTGAGAATATTTTTGCCACAAGTTCTCCTTTTGGTTTCCCTGAAGCGTTGGAAGGCATTGACTGTGTGGTTACTGAAGTGATGAATAATAAGCTAGATGAGGAACCCACGGCTGAAGATATCCGAGCAGCTTTGTTTCAAATGCATCCCATTAAGGCGCCAAGTATCGATGGTTTTTATGCTTTATTTTTTCAGAAATTCTAGGATATTATTGATGATGAGATTGTGGCCCTTGTGAAAAATTGGTGGAGGGGGAATGTCGATCTGTCCAGTATTAATAAAACATGCATTTCACTCATTCCTAAATGTTCTGAACCTCGATCTATGTCACACTTTAGGCCCATTAGCTGCTGTAATGTTGTTTACCAAATTATATCGAAAGTTATGACAAATAAGCTTAAGGGCTTCCTGGGTAATATTATTTCAGTTCAGCAAAGTGCATTTATTCCAAGGCGTCTTATCACGGACAATGTTGTTAGGATCGGGATTCTACGTAGAATCGTTGAGGAGGTAGGATCGAAATCGATAGAATCGGATCGTAGGATCGTGTGATCCTACAAATATGCATTTATATGCTTTAAATAACTAATTTTCAATTGTATTTGTTCTTTTGTTTAAGTTTTAAGGTTTAAATTAACATTGATTTGACATCAACTATTAAATTTTGTAAAAGAATACCTTTAATATTCATTTTTAAAATGTGAATCAAGAAAAACTTGAATTTTAGTCATATTGATATAGTTGTTTAGATATATACATATATACATATAAGTAAAATCTAGATTATGGGAATTTTTTGTACGATTGAAATTACCCTTGTAAGATCAGATCGTAAGATCGTAGGATCGTGTTATGATCCTACCACTTAAATCCAAGAGCTATGTAGGATCGTATGATTCTACCAACATTAGGATCCTACCTACGATCCGAATCGGTGGCCTAATTTTGGATCGTAGGATCGTAGGATCGTAGAATCATTGATCAGGATCGAGATTCTGATAACCATGATCACGGATAACCCCTAATTGCTTTTGAGGCATTCCACGCAATGAAAAGATGGGGCAATGGGGGTAAGAAGGCTTTTGCTCTTAAACTAGACATGAGTAAAGCTTATGATAGGGTTGAATGAGGCTTTCTAGAGCGTGTTATGGCTAAGATGGGCTTTAGTGATAACTGGATTCGGAGGATCATGTCATGTATTGCGAGTGTTTCTTTTTCTTTCAAGCTGAATGGGAAAGTGTGCGGCAATGTGGTTCCGTCTAGAAGGCTTCGGCAGGATGATCCTATCTCCCCGTATTTATTTATTATTTGTGCTGAGGCCTTTTCGAGACTCATATCTGTTAATATTGATCGTAATGTCATTCATGGTATCCGGGTGTGTCGAGGTGCCCCTACATTATCTCACTTGTTCTTTGTAGATGACAATATTCTTTTTGTTCAAGCTTCGGTGCAGGAATACTCAGCGATAACTAATATCATTAGCACATATGAGAGAACGTTCGGTCAAAAGTGAATTATGATAAGACCGAAATTTCTTTTAGCAAAGGAGTTGATCATCAGCTTAGACAGGATATTGTCGGGATCTTTGGGGTTATGGAAGTTGATAGCCATGCGAAATATCTTAGGCTTCCCACCATTATTGGCCGATCGAAGAAGTCGATTTGTTCTTGTTTAAAGGATCGCATTTGCAAGAAAATCAAGGGGTGAAAGGAAAAATTCTTATTGAAAGCTGGTAAGGAAGTACTCATTAAATCTATTATCCAGGCTATTCCCATTTATATGATGAGTATTTTCCGTATTGGAACCCCACCAGAATTTTGCAAACATGGCGTGTATTCCTGATGGCATTGTTGATGATATACACGCCATGTTTGCAAAATTCTGGTGGGGTTCTAATAATGAGCAAATGAAGATACATTGGCACCGATGGTTGGGATATGTGCGCTCCAAAGTGTAGTGGTGGCATGGGTTTCCGAAATCTCAAAGTTTTTAATGCTGCTTTGTTGGCGAAACAAGTTTGGAGGTTGTTGACTGGAGCCAATCCACTTCTTTTATCAATTTTCCAGGCTCGATATTTTAAGCGATCGTCACTGCTGGAGGTTCGAAGAGGTTATGCTCCTAGCTACACTTGGAGAAGCATTTGGGCGCCAAATCCCTGTTAATGGAGGGCCTCGACAGGAGGGTGGGTAATGGCACAATGATTAATGCTTTTCTTGACAAGTGGGTGTCTTTGGAGGATAAAGTCATCACACCCACTTCAGTGTCAACCCCTTCGGATCCTGTTCGTGTTTGTGACCTGATTGATTTTGATAGGGGTTCGTGGGATGAAGTTGCTCTCTCTCGATGGTTTATGCCTTCTATAGTGGATGCCATTCGTTCTATTCCTTTAATTATCTAGCTCTTGGCCTCAGGACTCTTGGTTTTGGTGGCCTATGAAAAATGGTGTTTTCTCTGTCTAAAGCGGATACTGGCTGGGGATGTTGGGTGTTAATGGGGTGGACAATCCTATAGACGAATCATGGAGGAAGCTGTGGAGTTTAATTTGGAGGATACCTGCACCCCCGAAGCTTCGACACTTTATCTGGCGTGTTTGTAAGGGGTCTCTTGCTACTAAATATGTCTTGTTCAATAGATATGTGTGCATCCCCAATTTGTGAAAGGTGTGGTTCAGCTCCCGAAATTATTCTTCACGCACTGTGTGATTGCTCGAAGGCTGCTCCTATTTGGAATCGTTATCCAGTTGGCATTGTGCTACGTGACGCCCCTCGTACTTCAGCTGCTAAATTTGTATTATGGGCTTTTGAAAACTCCAATCTAGAGGAATTCCTTCTCTTATGTACCACCTTTTGGGCCACATGGTTTTTTTGGTAATAAGGAGGTGTTCACGTCTGATCATTGTGATCTTGTACAGCTCACGACGCATCTACATAAACTGATTGTTGATTTCAATGTGTACTCCTCAAAGGTGCAGAACCAATACCATGAGCCTATTCTGAAGTCCAAGCTTGGTGTCCTCCTTCTGAGGGATGGGTAAAAATCAATTTTGATGCTCACTTGGGTGATGGTCCAATTCGTGGGCTTGGTGTAGTTATTCGAGATGCTAATGGAAAATTGCTGCTGGCGGGGGTCCGTAGAGTTCGTGCTAATTGGTCTGTCAATATGAGCGAAGCTGCTGCTACTAAAATTGGTGTTGAGCTGGTTGTTCGTTTAGGCTATCAGTGGGTCCGTTTGGAAGGAGACTCGCTTACTGTTGTGCGAGCTATTGAGAACCGTGTGGCTGGCTGCTCCCCTATACATCTCTTCTATGAGGATATCTTTCATCTTTGTTCTAGTTTGAATAATTTTGGTTGTAGTTTTGTATGCCGCAATGGCAATACTCTTGCTCATCTTGGCTAGGTGGGATACGGCGGATGCTTGCGAGAAAATCTTTGTGGAACCTTTTCCCCAAAGCATCTTAGCTTTGGCGGACCTTGATATATAAAATGCCACAGGTTTTAACTCAAAAAAAAATTTAAAAACTTCCAGTACTATATTATAAGACACCACCTGTATAATGATCAATTAAACTTATGATCTTAAGGGATTCTACTACAAAATAAAAAAGAGATCAATTACAATTTTAAAGTGCTCAATTTCGATCTTCAAGTAATAAATTATAAATGATTAGCTATACCTTTTTAGAAACATCAATATTTACATTAAATATATCAGTTATAAATTAAATTGATCAATTTAGTGATCGTGTATTTTAAAAATAAAAATTTGGCTTATTGGGCTACTCTTGTATAAATTATCTCACCATAAGGCCGTCGCTCGCAAAATCTATTGGAAATTAATTGGGTATTGAAATCGTATAGCAAGTATAATAACTTAATATTTAATAGGCTTTTAAATTTCCCTACTTTGGACAATCATGTTTTTTTTTGATCAGTTGAAGCTGAAGGTTTATATATGGGAATCAATCTGATTATATATATTCAAGTTTATAAGATTTGAATGTGTAAAGAGCAGGGACTTTAATTCAAGGATAAAATAATTATTAATAATTAAGGGAGCAAAGATTAGTTGATAGTTGAGGGTTAAGAAATTGGTGTCTAATTCAAGGAGAATTAAATTACTTAGCATGAAGAGGAGATAAAGAGACACAAAAGGATGGCATACTAATGTAAAGATGTCTCATAAGTACAGCTACAGTACATAGGTCACTCAAGTAGTAATGCCAAAAGGTTACTTTTTCTGTAATGGGACGTGTGTTAGCTTTTAAGAAGGAAAATTCTTATTAGGGCGTTGAATGCACCACTGGGGGACCAATGAGTATTTGACACTTTAATGGTTGTAGCAATTTATACAAGGCATTATTATTGGAATTGTAGAAACATCTGCTAAACGTATTTGGGACATTCGTTGAAAATCTAATCGTGGGCTATATACCCCAAGCCAAGCTATATAAGGTAACTAATTCTCAACAAAAAGTAAAATTTACTCAAGCATAACAAACAAACAATATGTTACTTATGCAATGATTAAGAACTGAAAATATTTCAAATATCTTCACAAGAAAATTGGAATTTTGTAAGCACACTTATACAATAAGACAAGGTCTTCTTCATTAAATTCTTACATTTAGCCTCACGCTAATAAAGCCATAGGAAAAAAACCGCTATACTAAAAGCAACTATGCACACTAGTGATCTAGATCTAAGTGGAATAATTAGCGGTATCTATTTTGATATTATTCTTTGAGTTGATAGAACTTTGTAGTACTCTATCCCTTCGTAGGCATACATGTCACGCACATTCAAGGTTTGTAATTTTTTGCTCACCTTTTCTATTCATATATTGTAATATATAGTTATTTTGTAGGTTATAAATGTTTAACAATTGTTGTTCCATTTCGCAATTTTATATATATAAGATCTCCGAGTGGTATCAATTCACCGCTTATATATATTTAATCATTACAAAGTTTTGTTCCTATGGTTTATTATTTTTCATTCTATTGAAAGAGATCAAATTTGAATTAAAAATGCATAATGAAAACTAGTTTAATTTATGTGACTTAAAATTAATAATTAACATCAAATTTTTAATCAATTAATTTTATTCTATTTTTCTTTTTGAAATTTTAATATCTTCATGCTTGAATAGATTAATTCAACAAGTTCAATGTTAAATTAATATAATTTGAATGGATTTAGGCCGAAAAATGATTTTCAACACAAACACTAGGTCTTTACCCAAAACGATAATTCAATAAATTTTTAAAAACTTAACTATACTTGAATTATGAGATACTTGAATGGATTCTCAGTTTTTTTTACCCTAAAATTTGAATGATTGGTGTTAAATTGACCTAATTTTCATCATATGTTTTTAAATAAACGTTTTTTTTTTTTTTGGATTCAAACTATAAGAATTGTTTAGATTAAGTTGTAATTAATACTTATATTTACATTTTAGTTGGGACATTTTTTCTAAAAAATTTAGTTGGATTCTTTGAATAAAGGAAACAAGTTTGTTTTATTTTATTATTATTTTTTGGGAAATGAAGGGAGAAGAAAGAAGGAAGGATCAACATGTGCTATTCTCTTGTCTTGACTGAATTAGAGACTAATACAAGCCTTCGCAAGGGCTTTTATGTTTTCTTTCTTTTGTGATATATAGTACGCAAGCTTTTGGGCATTGTTAGCTAAGAGTCTAGTCTTTTAAGCTTTGTGTATGTCAAGAAAATATATACCCATTTTTTTGTGGTTCTTGTATTATTTATTTTTAATTCAGTAGATTATAAATTTTTTCCTCTTTTAAGTAATTAATAATTTAAGTGCTATGTTTATTAGTTAAAGAAAGGATTAAAATTTCTAAATAATTAATGATTTTATTTGTTCGATTTATTAATTATGGGAGGAATAATTTATAAAATGTTTATTTATTTTGCTTTTAATTGATAATTAAATGCTATAGATATTTATCATTTTTAAAATTTTTCTTAAGTAATTATTTTTTTTTGAAATTAAACTGGGAGAAATTCTATATCAAGCTCAGCCAAGACTAACAAGTCTTGGCGGAAAGGATCCATAACGATTTTTTATTTGCTAGTCCTGTATCCCATCTAACTAACGTATAGGCTAAAGAGTTATCATTACGGGTAACAAAACTATAACCTAAACCCAATAAACTAGAAGAGGAATAAAAGATAGCATCATAAAATAAGTGGATTGGGGAAACGCCTTCAACTCATTGCTTAATCGCCTTTACCACATCCAAGGAGTCTCCTTCCAACCGTACACAAGGAAAACTAAACTGAATAGCTAAATGCACTCTAAAGATAGCAGCTGCTCATTCCCGTTCGCATGGACTCAATGCACGTCAACCACCATAAGTTTGCCATTCTCATATCTAATCACTACCCCAAGGCCTCGGATTGTCCCATTACTAACATGAGCATCAGATTTCACCTTGACCCACTCTTCATATGGTTGATTCCAAGTATTAAATTTCATGAGAGAGTCTCTATGTGCTATTTGAACTTTAGCTACATATTCATTAAATTCCCTCACCATCTTATGGAGGTTTGTGTCCCACTACACTAGGTCACATTGTTCATTTGTGAAAACCTTCTTATTCCTAAACATGTCGCCAACATCGTTGTAAACACAGAAAGAACCTCCTCTTGAGAAGCATGACCAATCACCCATTTGAAGAGATCGAACATAGATGAACGAGGGGCATATCTAAAAATAGCACTAGCCGGGAAATGCTTCCATATTGTAGCTGCATTTGGACAATCACATAAGGCATAAATAATCGACTCTGGTTCAGCATTGCATATATCGCAAATGGGGACCGAAACACAGTGGCGATTGTAGTGGACTTGTTTTGTTGCTAAGGACCCTTTACATGCTCTCGAAAGAAAATGACAAAGTTTAGGATCAAAGAAATACAAGTTTTGTAAATACTAACGTGTTATCATAACCTTTTTGTGCTTCCAACACTGACGTGTGGATAAAATATTAAGCTTGAAAACCCTTTATGTTTATTAGCTATCACTTTAGAGATGATTTTATAAATAACATTACAACAACTAATGGGTCTAAAGCTAGCCATAGTTCGAGGTTTGGAGAATTTAGGGATCAAAGAAATACAAGTTTTGTAAATACTTGGCAGGTCAATGTAAGCTCTCCACCAGTTTTTAACAAAACTCATAATCTCATCTCCAATCACATCCCAAAATTTCTTAAAAAATATAGCTTGAAAACCATCAATACTTCGGGCTTTTGTTTGGTGCATTTGAAATAGAGCTAAACGAACTTTCTCTCCCGTTGGTTCTTGATTCAGAATTAAATTCACGTCCTCCGTCACCGCTTGGTTAATTTCATCTAGTGCCTTCGGGAAACCATAAGAAGAGCTTTTGGCAAAAATGTGCTTAAAATAAGAAATGATGAGCCTGTCAATATCAGCAATTGAAGTCAGCCACATGCTATTCAAATCTTCCAGGCCATGAATCAAATTTCTCTTATGTCTACAATTTTCTTTGTGATGGAAGTATTTTGTATTCTTATCCCCGTCCGATACAGCCGCAATTTCATATCCCAATAAGCTTCTTCTACTCTGTAAAGTTCATCAAGTTTCGATGCCATCACATTACAAGTGACAGTCATATCAGCATCCGGAGTTCGCTTTTGAGAATTTGCTAATGTATTGTCGGTTAGCTTAATCATGCTCTTCGCTTCACCAAAATTCTACCACTCCTTTAGAGAATTTGCACAGTTTTCAAGCCTACATTCAATAGGATTACCAGCAAACTCATTCCAGGAATTTGTAACCACATTTTTTCAACCATCATTCGACAACAAAAATGATTCAAATCTAAAGATTTTATCCTTGGAATCATCCTTTAGTCAATGAGCAATGTTGAGCTAAATTAGGGCTTGATCATAGTTGTTAATAGGTAAATGTCGGACATTAGCATTTGGCACTAAATCCACCCATTGGGGGTTAGACGATAGGAAACAATGTAGTCTTTCACGAATAAAAGTAGTTGGCATATTACCCCAGCTCCAAGTGAAACTGCTACCCTTATAACCTAAGTCCACCACATCACACACATCAATACACCTTTGAAACTCTGACATCTCCCTACCTCCATGTCGAACACCACCTTGTGCATATTTGATCTTTGTTTTATTTCATTAGAAATAGGTAATTATAGTATTGTCATCTTGCTTACGGTTTTTGTGTAGTCCGCAGCCATTGAAGTGTTTTTTTTTAATTAAGCGTATGTCTTATACCCGCAGCCAATGAGCCAAAGTCAATATGATTTTTTCCACTAGTGCGAAAATTGCAGGTTTATGTTTCAAGATAAACTGAAATCGCATTTATAAAATAGGAAATTACAAGTGGTAACCTTTAGTTTTTCGGTTTCCCACTTGGTAACCAAAACTTTTAAAAAATCCACGCGGTGACCCGGTGGTTTACCAAATTATTCCACCATTACCTTTATGCACAAAAAATGTTGGCAAACATTGATCTCAAAGCTTTAAGGCTATTGTATGCCTATTTATGTGACTCACCATATCAATCTCCATCAGTTTAATTCGACTTTTTCCAGAAAACCGTAAGCCTTAATTCACCATTTCAAGTATTATATTTAAATTTCAGGGGGGGGGGGAGGAGGGGGGAATATGATTTGGATGAAAGATGGTAGAGTTAGGGTTTTTGTTTTGGGTGAAAAGGTTAAAAGTGAAGAAAATTTAAAATGGTGAATGGCACAAAATGGCGTAAAACAGCCTTAAAGCTTAGAAATTAATTTTTGCTAACGTTTTGTGCGCAAAAAGGTTACGACAAGACAATTTAGTAAACCTCAGAATTACCACATTGATTTTTTCAAAGTTTTGATTACCACGAGGAAAACCCAAAACCTCAGTGTCACCACATGGAATTTCCTTATCAAATACATGTATGATTTATCATTAAATATACTAAATAGAGTTAAATTTATAATATTAGACAATCACAGAAAATATAGATTAAGAGTATTTTTTTTACCATGTTAATATTAATCAATTAAAAGACTTAATAACCGTCGATAGTCATATAATGTTTTATTTAAAAGAGGTTTTTTAAATGAGTTACTCTTCTAAAGATCATTTCTTAGTGAGATGACCTCAAAACGAGAAGCTCATATTATAATGATTTGATGGATTATTTAATCATGTATAAGACGCATCTTATGTTAAGACTATGTAATTAAAGAATTTGTATTTTTAAATATGAGTTTTGGCATTTGTTGTATAGGTCTAATAGTTAGTAACCCAAATAAATAGAGAAAAATCGAAAGAAAAAACTTAGCTAACATCAGTTAAATGTATAACTCTGAGTCGATTGTGCTTTGCAATATTGTATCCCTTTTTAGTCGTTCATGTTATGCATCAAATGTTGTTAATTCTTTACTCAAATGTATTATATTTCCTGGGTTATAGATGTTTAAATTTTTGTTATTTACATCATCGGTTTAATGCCAAACTAATTTTAAAAAATACCATACATTAATGTTAATACTCTTTATTCTTATTTGGCAAATAAAGATAAATAGTCTAAACGTAAAATCAATATCAATAAAAGATACTAATGAAGAAACGACTTTAGACACGTGTCACACTCACATGTATATTTTTTGATTGACTATAACTATGGTAATCTATTGAAATACTTTATTTTCTTATATAAACCAAAATAATAATATACATATAATTCTTTATTAACTTAGATTACAAATCAGCATCATATCATATAATGAATAATCTAACTATTCTTTCAACTGAATGCTCCCTCCTATTAATCATAGTTAAAGACTTTAAAATTTAATTGTCTCAAATACGAAAAGCGCTTGTGGCTCAATGGATAGAGCATCTGTACGTGGAGTAGAAGGTTTAGGGTTCGACCTCTACTTGGTGCAGGTTTCAATTAGGGGGTTTATAGATTGCACGCATCTTTTTTACTCCCTCTTTGGGGGAACGGGTATGATTTGTCTGCATCTTTCAGGAAAAAAAGCGCCACAAGGATCCTGCCTTGTGCGGGATACCGAAAGTGTCCTTTATTAAAAAATTATTTATTCACGCTGATAATGATAATTTCATAAGAAATATAAAGATTTAATAGTTAAGTTTATATCGTGAATGAATTAATTTTATAAAATAATAGCATTATTAAAATCAGTAAGCTGTAAGTATTTATAGCATCTATGTTTTACATGGAATGTATAGTTAATTATAAAACCCAACAATTCAAAATAAATATCAATATTTTAACATATAATGTTGTTGTTTATCAAAATCATAAGACTCTCAAATGATTATATTAGTATTTTTATATTTATATACTCCACATAATGATCAATCATTACAATCTACAAATTTATAGAATTGCCAAAATAAAATATCTTTTTAAAATAGGAAAAATTGTTTCTAAAAAGCTAATCTTTTGGCCATTTGCAAATAAAGAGTTAATGTTTCATTTATTCAATAAAAAGACAATCTTTGTCTCATTTTTGCAAAATATAAATTATCAAAAAATAATAAACATTACAATAGTTGATTTAATGCAAGTAATATGAAGCGGAGAAAGTATATTCATTCATATGTGCAATTAAAAAGCTGCGTCGCCTATATCTTTTGTTTTTGTAGTGGTTGTCTATAAAAATCAAAAAACTCTCAAATGATATTAGTATAGTATTAGTATATTTATATACTCCACATAATAATCAATCAAAACAATCCACAAATTTATAAAGTTACCAAAATATTAGTATAGTATTATTATGTGTTTTAACTCCACGAGGCAGGTACGAATCTTTATCTTTACCATTTTGGAGTCGGGGGGACTCCTTTTGGTCGTGCTCTCCTTCACGGGTATGAGTTGTCGCCGTCCTTCCCTCCCCAAACCCTGCTCATAGTTCTCTATAAGCGGAATATACTGGGTAGGATGATGATGATGATGACTTCTTAAACCAAAATATTTGCAGCAAACACATTTTTACACAATTTAATGCGTTTGTCGGATCGTTTATATCTTTAGTTATACTTAACTCCTCTGTCTGAAATACTTGCTACATAAGGGTTTTTGACACTTTTCATTATTTAAACTTATTTTATTATATATTGCGGCTATTGTGTAAGAATAATATAGTCAATTTGGATGTTATTATTTGAATCGTCTAAACGCATTACTTTAATAATGTTAAGTTTTTATTAGTTTTAGATGTGTATAATTCAATAAATAAATTTGAAATTATAAAAATATACAATTAGACGAATAAAAAAAGATCTCATATTATTATATTTTTTTCGTGTAATAGTCGTAAAATGTAATACCACAAAATAATAAACATTACAATAGTTAATTTGATGCAAATAATATGAAACGGAGAAAATATATTCATTGATATGTGCAACTATATTCATATTCATACACAAGTTGTCGTTTTAGCACCAACCTTACGGCAGTGCAAACAGACGCAATATCACAACTCACAAATAACACAAAATGAAGAACATAACACATATACTAAGTATATGACGTGTTTAATGTTCAATATTAATAATATATCCCATAACCAAAGACGGATACATTTTCATCCATACACACGGTCACGTACCCCAGCAGGCCAGCATGACTCATGACCATTTCAATACAACCCGTTTAATCATACTCATACGGGTTTTATCCGTCCAAAACCCGACCCGATCATCAAAACAGTTACCATTTTGAATTCTACTCTCTCTGGGAAGGACTTCTCCAAAACCCTGTATTATGAAACCGGTCCCACATCTTTTTATCCAATTCAACCGCCGATCCATCAATAGAAACCTTTATCATCTCAAACTCTTTCAAATCAACGTCAGATACTTCATCCACATATCTCTTATCGTATACCTCACCTACACTGGAACATCCGCTTTCTTCCTCTTTCAAAAACCCTACTTTTTTCTTCATCAATCTTTTTTGTCGTTTCTTCCGCCATATTTGCCGGAAAATACTCGCCGGAACTTTATAGACGACCAAAAGTATACACTCAAACATCACGCACGGGCAACAACACGTGACTACAGCACAATTCGCCGCTGTTCCCCCGGCGACTTCGCCGACGTTGGATAAAGATTTCTTCATACTCTTCGGCGGAGTTGGGGTTTGTGTAGCCGGCGAATTTCGACGGGTAAGATCCATATGTGATGATGATCGGATTACTATTTGACCCGTCATTTAGGAGAGAGAAATTTATGTGGTGGAGGAGAGAGAAAGGAAAAGAGAGGTTAACAGAGAAGTGGAAACGTGATTATATATAAAGAGAAAATGTTGTAGGTTTCTTTCTTTTCATTGAATCAATTTTTAAAGTTGGATTAAAATCTGGAAATACAGTTTTTTATTTTTATTTTATTTTGCGCAAGTGGGAAGGCGACAGGTGGATAATATATCGGTTAATATTTGCGGTTTGTTTGGGTTGAGTATTTTGGTACATAAGAGGATGGAAAATGACATGTCAACTGGCAGTAGTCTATGATGATTAGTGTTTAGTAATTAAAACTCATGGACATTGGTACTTGTGTTGTGGTCATTTTTTCAATTTTTTTATTAATATTTGATTCATTTATAAAAAGTTACATGATAACTACATCAAGACAAAAACTAACAAGTAGATAACAACTTTAATCGAAGATAATTCAAAATTAAAAAAAGTATGATCGTTGTATATGAGATCAACCAATTTTTAATATCCTCATCTTTCGAATTGTTGTTTGACATGGCCTTTTACGAAGGGCTCTTTTGAATTGTTGTAGTCTTGTGATAGAATTGAATTTAATGTAGTTGATGGTAATTGCAATTTTGGTAACTGCTGCATTTTCACATTAATCTCTACCAAATCAAGTACAAACGAAACTTCATAACTCCAAACTCTCACAAAGAGAAACATCAAAACCCAATATATTGGTAGAAAAACTCTCCTATAGGGAGAAAACAAAAATTTATTCTAATCATTAAAAAAAACTTAAAACGGATAAATTTCCCAGGAGGTCACCCACTCTGAGATTCCTCCCCACCAAGCACGATTAACTGTAAAGTTCTTAGCAAATGGGCTCCCATGAAAAAAATATGCACATTGTTGGTATTAGGAGTCTATCAATCCCTTTTAAAATTAAATCGGGGATATCACAAAACCAATTACTTTAATTTTTAGAGAGAGAAGAGAGAAAAGGAGAGGGACACGGTTAGCAATTGGTCATCTCTTTTCACTGTGTATTACTTTAATTTTAATTTTTAATTTTACTTATGTCTCTTAAAAAACTCTACAGCTAGTCACTTGAGAGACCGTTTGTGTCACTTGTGAGACAATCTCTTTGAGAAACGGTCCTCAAGCCCAGTCCATATATGCTGCCAGCTTATTTTAAAAAAAATTAATATCCCAACATATATGGCAGGTTTCAAAGTTGAACTTTTCACATTCCAATAAACATCATTAACATCTCCTCTTGAAAACCACTCGCGCAATTCATGGAAGAATTTGATATTTACCACAATTATCTCCAAATTTTGGTTCTAATATTTGGTTCTTAATTTTTTTGAAATTAAACCCTTAATTTTGGTCAATTCAGCGGTTTTTCTTCTCTAATTTTTGGGGCCACTATTTAGAGTGACGGTTACTATTTTCATGATATCAGTTTTTATTTTGTAATTTTCTGTAATTTTCCGTTGAAGTTTTTAGAGTTTTCTTCCAGTTAACCTTTGAGGAAAATTTTGTAGCATTTGGATTTCGCATTTTCGATTTATGTTATTTCTCAGATTCGTAAGTTTTCTCGTGTTATTGTTTTGTTCTTCGCTTTTGATCATTATTTGTTGTATATCTCTCATAATTATGCATTGTAAGTAGTTTTCTTATCTAGGGTTAGGGTAAAATCCCTAATTCGAAGCATGGATTGATATTGCATTGATTGATTGTGTGCGATTTGAGTCTATAATTGAACATATGCTTAATTAATCTTGGTTTAAATATCTTTGTTGATCATTTCAATAATACGAAAGTTTGAGATTTGGTTTAACTTAGGATTAAGATATATTTGAGTTAAATTCCTTCTAGTATTAGCCAATAGAACGAAAGTTTGAGGATTAATGTTAGTTGGTCTTAAATCGATATTAGTCAACAGAGCGGAAGCTTGAGATTAATTAGATCACGTTCTATCATGTAAATGGCTCAATTTCATACAATCGTGAGAGTGATTGAATTCCATGTCAGAATTAGGTGATGTCAGACACCCTAGTGTCATCATACCATTGTTTTAACAACATTATCATATTTGTCTTAGTTCTTTGCATCGTAGGACTAGATTTTTACCATACATCTTGTTTAACTCTTGTCTTGTAATTCATAAAACATACAACTTAGAATTATCTAACCTCCTTGTGTTCGACCCGCACTACGCGTACACCGTGTGCTTGCGGTTAAAATAAATTTGCTCATCAATTATGTCATCACTGAGTATAAATCTTGGATCCGCCACTACGTCGAACAAGATGATAGGAATACAATAGGCATTAATTGTACTGTAAGTTGGTATTAAGTCTGATGTAAGCAGATTTTAAGCGTGCTGTAAGTTGGCATTAAGTTTGATGTAAGTAGGCAATAAATCTGATGTAAATTGGCATTAACTTTGATGTTAACTAACATTAAGTATAATCTAAATTGTCATTAGTATAATGTAAGTAGGTATTAAGTGTTCTGTAAGTTGGCATTAAATCGGATGTAAGTTGGCATTAAGTTTGATGTAAGTAGGCAATAAGTGTGATGAAAGTTGGTATTAGATATGAGATATAGGTACGAAAGAAAAATATAATACGTACATTAAGATGATATAAGTAGGTATTAAGTGTACTGTAAGTTGACATTAAGTCTGATGTAAATAGACATTAAGTGTACTTTAAGTTCGAATTAAATCTGATGTAGGTGAGCATTAAGTCTGATGTTAGAAGGCAATAAGTTTGTAGTAAGTTGGCATTGACTCTGATATAAGTTGGCATCAAGTCTAATATAAGTTAGTATTAAGTCTGATTAAAAAGACATAAAGTTTACTATAAGTAGGAATTAAAAAAAATAACTATAAGTAAGCATTACAGATGATACAAAACCCTTAAAATGTTATTGGATTCAAAATACACAAAATCTTTGGCATAAAATATACGAATGATAATAATAAACAATTTCACATAGTTTAATATATCATAAATTTTCTTAACACACACAATAAAATTATGTTTTGTTCAATCCCCTACACGCTACTTTTTCTTTAGATGCATTTTTTTACACTGATTTTTTTCGAACCATTAACAATCATTGAAGCTAAGTGACATAAACATAAATATGACAAGAATAATAAATAAATATAATATTACATATACTTAGAGTATTCTTACATCATCCACCATTGATTTAGTTATTTTACAATTTAAGTTTTATTATATTAAATGACAGAATTTCTAATGCCATATTACATTAGACGTAATGCCAACTTATATTAGCACTAATGTCAGCTTACATAAGACCTAATAACCACTTATATTATACTTCATTCCAATTTACATCAAATTGAATACCAACTTATGTCAAACCAAATACCAATTTACAATAGATATTGTTATTGGGTCAACTAGTCCCAATAATTTTGGGCAAATCAAAAAGCCCAAATTCCTTTGGCTCATGTCCAATCTAGCCCACCTTAAGCTGAAATTACTAAAAAGCCCTTGGGGCTGTCTCTCATCAAACCTACCCATCATTATAAATACCTCTGTTCAAACCTTAAATGGTATGTTCTCTCTCTCTCCCTTATTTACCATTTCTACTCTAAATTATTCACTTAGAATCGGTTAACTGACTTGAGCGTCGGAGGGGCTTTCCGGGACACACCCTTCGGACAAGTAACCCCATTCGTTTTGCAGGTATTTAGCCTGTGATCAAACAATTCGGACCCCTTCAAAATTCTCGAAGACTCAACCTTCCGGTGAGGGAGACAACTTGATTGCTTACGCAGAAACATTTGGCGCCGTCTGTGGGGAGAGAGACAAACACCTTCTTATTCACTCACCCTTTCACAATCAAAAGCCATGAACTCCAAAAGAACTACAAGCTAACACTAGACAGTCAGCGCGAATACTAGTTGTTCCTAACCGGAACAAGGTGAAGGTACCCGCCATAAATTTGTTCGACGGATCAGAGGATCTCGCCGAACATATCGCCTCATACCGCGCCCATATGGCAGTTAGCAGCACTTGTAAAGCTATGCTCTGCAAGTTCTTTCCCACCACCTTGTCTGGATTAGCACTCAACTGGTACACGTCCTACCACCCGGGAGTGTAGATAGTTTCGTCGTCCTAGAAACCTTGTTTTTAGATCACTTCGTTGCCTCCAAAAGGCAAAAGAAATCAAGTTTGCACCTGATGTCCGTCATTCAGAAAGAGGGGGAGTCGGTTACCTCCTATGTTCAAAGATTTCATGAAGAGGTTTTATCTATCCCCGGGGCCACTGATGCAACAACGGTCCTAGCCCTCATCAATGGTGTGAGAACACCCAAGCTAAAGTGGAAGCTGCTGGAACATGATATCACTACATACTCAGAAGCTATGGACATTGTCCAACGGTTCATTCAGGCATCTGATATTTGTACTCCCTTGGAGTCCAGGAAAAAGAAAGAAAAGGTCGGACGATCGCAAGAAGCTACGCCTAACCGGCGTAATTCTGACAGCTACGGGAGGGAGAGATTTCGATTGCCTATGGGACCCCTAAGGGAAGAAGGTCGAAGACAAGTCCAAGCATACCCCGCCCTTGAAATAAAAGATGCTACCGAATCTCGTTTCAATCGGAGTCAAAAAGACATTTTCTATTCTATCATAGACCAGTTGCCGACCTGAAATAGCCCTTAAATTAGTCGCTTAATTAATTGTAATTAATTAAGTTTGATTGGGATTATTGAATCTTAAATACTATATTTTATTTGGACTGAGTAAATTATCTATTACCTTTGGGTATCTGTTGTAATAAATTTGGGATTAAAACAAGTTATACGATGAGAATTGAGAATAAATCAAATAGATTGATAGGAGTCTGTAAAAAGCTACATACTCCTATAGTCATATGTTGCCACAATAGTACATGACTCACCAAAAGCTCATGACTCAGCCAAAGTATCATGATACTTAATAAAAAAAGAACTTATTTCTTAAGTATTGCATGTTAAAGATCAACCTTTACATACCTCACTTCTTCCTCATCATTTTAGAGCAAACATAAGACTCATTTTTTATTCTCCTTATTATTCATAAATTACTAGACAAAATTTAGAAAATGGAGATTTTGTCCTCTCTGCTTTTAGATGATTTCCGATGTCTTATGGCCATTTTTGAGTTTTAGAGTCTGCATAAAAATTGTAGAGCTCCAAGTCGTGGTCACGTGGGCACTTGAATCGTCCCAAAATGAGTTCGTATGGGAGAGTTTTGTTCAAAGTAGTGAAATAGTACCAGGCTGTTACAAAAATCAACAATAACCTTCTGTCTTACCATTTTCGTGGCTTTTCTGATTGTTTCTTGGTTTTGTTGTCTTCATAAAAATTGTAGATCTCTGAGTTGCAATCGCGTAGACACTTGAATCGCCTCTATACGAGTTCGTATAAGGAAGTTATGACCAAAATACTACCATGTGTCCTGATATAGTACTAATACGGGATTATTAATGTGGGATTAGATAATATGAAACAAATTGGGTATTCTATTAATTTAGTGTTTAAGGTTATTTATTGGGTATTAGATTAGATGATATTATTTGGTTATGATATAATTTGGGTATTTGAGATTTATGATTGGTGTCAATTTGGTCAAAACACCATAGATGGTAACTAAAGCTTTTACATGTCGATGGTTGATGATGAATTGATTGGTATTTAAATTATTGATTGCTATTCATGGCGCAGAAAGTTAATCTTACAAACACTATTATCTTTTAAATTCAATTTATTCAAGTTATGATTATATAATGTGTGGTATTACTGGTAATGATATTTGAGCAAAAGCGTATAATTTTTGGTGTTCGAAACTTTGGAATTTGACTCTGTTTGACCTTGCTTTTAATCCCTGATCAAAATTATGTTTTGTATGTTTATAGCTTTATAAATATGAGCTTTAAATATTGAACTATGAAAATGAGTTATGATTATTGATTTTGAAGAAAATCCAATGATTTATTGATTAGTTTTATATTGAAATGTTCGACATTGAAACATGTTCGTTTTTGGGAATTGGCAACGGATATTTATATCCGGATTATTATGGAATCCTATAGCTTGATAATAGGTAATGGTTATTCGGATTGGTCTCGAGCCCCCGATCCCGTTTCATTCTTGCAAGAACCGTATTTCGGTGATGACGATCACCCGTATTCTCAAGATTTAGATCAAGCCTACTTCTTGACGGTCCATATATTCCCACATTTCAAAGTGCTGTTGTATTATTGTTTTTATATGAGTTTTGAATAAATACGTTTGGTATATAAAATTTTTTTTGTTTCGTAAATGAATTCATATGTTTCATTTGTCGTATTTTGAGTTCGCTATTTACTTGTAAAGTAATAGTCGTATTTTGACTTTCGCTATTAACTTGTAAAGTTATAGCCGTGTTTTTATTCGCTATGAACTAAAGGTTCTTAGCCGTATTTATGTCGATACCAAACGGTCTTTTAAAAGAGTTTGGATTTTGATAAATTAATATTTCATAAGGAGATACCAAATGAGCAAAATATTAAATTGGAGATGTTTGTTAATGACATGCATATAAATGTAATAGTTTGTTGGATTACTCAACAATTCAATTGTTGACAGTCTTTGATGGGGCCTATCCCTTACGGGGGGTAGATTCATTTTCAGGTTAACTCAGCTGTGGAGATGATGCCTTCTTGTGTTATGTGCGCGGCAAAGACTTGTTTTTAAAAATCATAATGTAAATTAGATATTTGTAAATTAAATTGTAATTATTTTATAACGTTTTGTAAATATTATTCACTTATTTAATGTAAAAAGTTATAAATACTCTAATATTAGTTTGCTGTGACTATCGAGCCACAGGTCAGATTCAGCCCAGACTTTTATATGTCTTTCGCTGTGCTTTGTAGACAGTATTATAATATTGTTTACGCTGTTTTGGGCTGTTTCACGACTCCTCCCCGAATCTCAAATCCACAGAACAGGAGGAACATGGATTACTGGTGTGATTATCACAAGGAGAACGGCCACACTTTATCTCAATGCCGCGAATTGAAGAAAGTATTGGACAAGATGGCCGACGAAGGCCAATTAAATAGATTTTCGAAGCATGATAGCCGGCCTAGGGAACGAAGGGAAAACCCCCGGCCAAGAAATGAAAGGCGCTCTAATGGGATTGAACAAACCGAGGCCTCACAAGGAGTTATTCACATGAGTTCAGGAAGATACTCGGAGCTTTACACAAGCACTAGATCCATCAAGGACAGCGTTCACACATTGAACGTCATGACTGCCGACGCTAAAAAGGCGGTCGACGGACCGAAGTTGATCTTTGGTGAAGGAAGTCAAGCAATACAATACCCGCACTTGGATCTCATTGTCCTTACCTTCAAAGTAGGATTAATGAGTGTCAGAAGAGTTTTGGTTGATACCGGTAGCACCGATGATCTAATTACAATGGATTGCCTAAAACAACTAAGATACGGCCTCGAACATCTTGAAAAACTCGACCCGCCCCTAGTAGGTTTCGGGGGAAGTCGAGTATGCCCATCGGGAACAATCGTTCTCCCCGTACGCTTCGGAGAAAGAGGTAATGGACGGACCTTGCCGGTTCCTTTCACGGTCGTCGACATTCAATTCCCCTACAATATCATCATGGGCCTGCCCCTGATCAACAAAATCAAGGCCGTTATCTTGACTCATCAACTACTCATCCAATATGAGAAAGATGACGGAAAAGTGGGGATTCTCCACGGAGACCAAAAATTGCAAGAGAATGTCAGGTTAACACACTCAAAATGGGTGCCGTAAATAGCAAAGAACAAGGAAGCAAAAAGAGAAAGGTAATAGCAGAGTCGGTTATGCATGTTACCGACGATGATCACAGAAAGACAACTCAACCACAGCCTCTTGAAGGCTATGAAGAAGTTGCCCTTTGGGGCAACGAAAAAGTTCGTTTGGGAAGAAGTTTGATCGGACCTCTGAGATAAAGCATCATCGAGGTCATTCGACGATACAGGGATGTATTCGCATATAACGTTGAGGAAATGCCCGGTATACCCGCCGAGGTCGCTTCTCATCACTTGGACATCAAACTTGGCTATAAGCGGGTGAAGCAAAAACTAAGACATTAAGGTGCCGAAAGGGCAAAAGCAGCAAAAGAAGAAGTTGACCGACTCCTCAAAGCAGGATTCATTTGGGAATGCAAATACTCGGATAAGCTTGCTAATGTTGTCCTTGTAAAAAAATCCTCCGGGAAATGGCGCATGTGTGTGGACTTCACAAATCTTAACAAGGCCTGCCCTAAGGATGACTATCCCCTACCTCAGATATACAAGCTCGTGGACTCCACTGCCGGACATGTGTTGCTCAGCTTCATTGATGCCAACTCCGGATATCACCAGATCCCACTAACCGTGGAAGACAGGCCCCATACCGCTTTTATTACCCCTTCAGAGGTCTATTGCTATATGGTAATGCCCTTCGGGCTAAAAAACGCGGGGGCCACATACCAACGTATGATTAACAAAGTGTTTTAATAACAATTGGCCGAAATCTGGAAGTCTTCATTGACGACATGATATTGAAGAGTAAGAAGGCTGAGGACCATTGTAACACCCAGTTAGAAACGTTCGAGACTTTGCGTCTAAGTTAGATGCATATCAACCCAGAGAAGTGTGTATTCAGCGTAACTGGGGGCAAATGCCTCAGATTCCTTGTGGATGAAAGGGGAGTTAAAGCAAATCCCGACAAAATTCAAGAGGTCATGGCCATGAGATCTCCAAAAACAGTAAAAGAAGTGCAACGCCTAACCGGCTATATCGCCGCTTTGAGTCGCTCCATGTCCAAATCAGCCGACCGGTGCTCTCCCTTTTTCAAAGTCATTAAACAGCAGAAATTCGCGTGGAGTGATGAAGTTGAGGAGGCCTTCCTCAACCAGAAGAATTACTTGGCCGAAATACCAAAATCGGTGTCACCCTTACCGGGTGAAAAATTGTACATGTACGTGTCTGTTTCAGATTACTCAATAATTGTCGTGCTAGTAGCTGAACGGAAAAAGCAACAATTGTCCGTTTACCATATCAGCCGGGCATTCCGTGGCTTAGAAGACCGGTATTCGACAGCAGAAAAATCCGTCTTTGCAATAGTAATGGCAAGTAGAAAGTTAAAGCCTTATTTCCAGTCCTATCCCGTTGTAGTTCGGACATCACAGCCCGTGAAGAAGATTTTAGAGAGGCGAAACCAGTCATCAAGGGTAGCTGATTGGGCTAATCAGGTAGCTGTTTACGGGATTGAATTTGAACCAAGAACGGCCATCAAAGCCCAAGCTCTTGCAGACTTCAACTCTGAAATGACGGGCTCGTTAGAAGAGATTCCCTCAGAGGAGAATTGGAAGCTATATGTCGATGGCTCGGCAACAAAAAATTGTTCAGGTGCCGGACTTCTGATTATATCGCCTCAAGGAGCGAACTTGAACATGCTGTCAGATTTAGTTTTGAGGCCACCAATAACGAAGCCGAGTACGAAGCATTGCTTCTTAAGCTGGGAATATGTTTAGCATTCGGGGCCAGGAAGGTTTTGGCTTACACAGATTCACAATTAAGCTGGGAATATGGGAAGTTTTACCATGTCCCAGCATCAACGCGTTTATAGGAGGGGTTGATCGGACCGACTCATGGATGAGTCTTTACATTACACTCCTACAAAACGGACAGCTCCCTAAATATCCCGAATTAAGTCCGATCATCCTGAAGAAAGCTAAATGGTTCGAGTGGTACGAAGGAGCCTTCTACAAAAAATCTTATATTCATCCCCTTCTCAAATGCGTAACCCCTACTGAGGGGGATTATATCTTGAGGGAGATTCACAAAGGGGCATGCGAGATTCACCAAGGAGTTCGGACCCTCGTAGGCAAGGTTTTGAGAAATGGCTATTATTGGCCGAGTTTAAAGGCTGACGCTTAGAAGATCGTGAAAACTTGTGAAAAATGTCAATTTTATGGGGAGGTGCGTCGCCAGCCCTCTAATAATCTGTCACCAATGCAAGCTATCCATCTATTCGACCGATGAGGAATCGACCTCTTAGGCCCCTTCCCCCCAGCCAGTGGACAATGCAAATTTGTTATCGTGGCCATCGACTATTTTACTAAGCACGTCAAGGCAGAAGCACTGAGCTCGATCACGGATATGCAAGTCTGCCAATTCCTATCGATGAACATTATTACTCGATACGAGGTTCCCCAGGTCATAGTATCTGACAACGGCACACAGTTCAACAGTGCCTACACAATAGAATATTGCAGCCGTTTCAACATCCAAACACGATTGTCCTCTGTCTCCCGACCCCAAACCAACGGGCAAGTTGAATTTGAAAGCAAGACCATCTTAAATGGGATTAAAAAGAAGCTTGAAGGGAGCCGCGGTAATTGGGCGAAAGAATTGCCCGGAGTATTGTGGACTAGCCGAACAACAGTGAAAGAGTCCACGGGCCATACCCCTTTATCCCTCGTATTCGGCACAAAAGTTGTCCTTCCCGTTGAAGTTGGAATACCGTCCACTAGGGTCACGTACTACGATCAATATCATAATGATGAAGATAAACCTGTCAACCTTGATCTGTTACCTGAGACTAGAGGAAACGCCTTCTTGAAATCCATTGCCCAAAAACAAAAAATGACAAGACGGTTTAACAAGATGGTAAAGCTGCGGCAATTTCAAGTAGTAGATCTGGTCTTGAGAAAGTTGAGACGACAGGTAAGCTTGCTGAAAAGGGAAAGCTAGGAAGGGATTGGGATGGACCTTTCAAAATCACTTGTGTCGTCAGACCAGGGACATACGAGCTGGAAGAAAACAGTAAGCCTTTACCTAGGCCGTGGAATTCTGACCATCTGAAGAAGTTTTACATTTAGTTGTTCCGAACCCAACACCAACTGGGGGACATATGTATTATTAAGTTGTCAAAAACTTAGTTCATTTAACGAAAAGTTTGCATTGTATTCGGCGAACAAACCCTCAAAGATTAATGTTGTACCTGGCCTATATACTTATAAGGCATTAAAATTTAAAAAAAAGTTTGCCTAACCTGTAAAACAATACTCGGACAATTGTTACAATGTCACTAGCAAAAATGCAAGATATATTCGGACACCTTTCAATGGTGTCGCTGCTTAACCTGCCGCATAGGTAATTAAAAATGCGAGGATAAAAATATCGCACAAGCAAATTAAAAGATTAACAAAATGACCAATAAAACTAAGGTTCATCCATCAAAGGATCCAAATTTGAAGGTCGTAGCCCCACAATGTTTAAAAAGGCTGTAGCCTCAGAATCATACAAATTCAAACGATAAAAAAGGTCGACAAGACCAAGGAGCTTCATTCCTCTCCTCCTTCAAACAGTTCTTCGTAAGAAAAAAACGGATCAAGAACATCCTCCGGAGTCGAGGCCTCCTCTGGAGCTAAGGTGGCAGGGCCGCACCCAGACATAGCCGGCGAAGCCGGTACAATAGGTGAGAATAGTGGGACGGCCTGCACTGGAGACGCTTGGGGAGTAGGCGGCCTGGAAGGGATGGAAATGTCGTAGTGCGATAAATCGACATCAAATTTCTTCAACAGCTCAGAAGGTAGAGCCTTCTCCCAAGCCGCTTTCTCGGCCTATTCCTCTTCGTCAGGACCCTGAGTCTCAAGCTCCCTCATTTCCTCAGCTGCCTCTTGGACGGCCACTTCAAACTTTTCTTCCCCAGCCTTGGAAAGAGCCTCCAGGTCCAGCTTGGTCTCGGCCTTCTTGTTTGCACGATGCAGCATTAGTTCTTTCACGCGCAGGCCCTGACTGAAGGAATCAGCACCCAACTTGGCCACGAACTGCTGGCCCTGTCGGTCTCCAACCACTCTTTTACTATCTTCTTTTTTAAAAACAGCTACCTTTCGCGGACAAGCACCGCCTCATTGAGGAAGCGACACTTGCCGTGCAGCTTATCCAAAGAGTGACGTAGATCCTTGTTCTCTCGGGTCAGGTTCATGACTTGATCATTTTTTGCGATCAATCTCCCATTCAGCTCAGTGACCCTCTTTTGAAAAGCTCTAAGGTCGGCCTCCAAAGTCTCCGATCCCAGCGCCGTCGTCATCTCATATTGCAGATGAATATTCAGCTGCCAAACATAAGAAAAGTAAGAAAATTGTATCAATAAATCCCTTAAGTTTCCATACACCTATAAGCTCACCTCGGCCAGCAAAGCACGTATCTAACTCGCCCTAGGTCTAGCCGGGATAGTAGCCAATTGCTTTAATTCCTTGTCGGACACCAGTTGCCCCACGGCCTTCCTCCAGCGCACCCTTCGATCTTTGGGGGTTAAATCTAAAAAAGCCTGGTCCGAGCAGTGGACCACCCTGGTATCCCGACAAGTTATCTCGTACTCGGATTCTTCAGCAGCAGCAACCTCTTTTCCCTTGTCCTTCTCCCTCGACGCCCCCGCAGCCTTGTGGCTAATGTCTCTCTTCGGCAAGAACGGCTTTTTACGCTTTGACGACTGGGCCGAGGGAGAACCAGCAGAATCCGTCGTACTGCTAGAAACGGCCTGTGACTCTTCAGGCAATCTTTTGTTCTTTCCATTCTGAGAGATGAGAAATGAGTTAGGTGATTTGCAACTCGTAAAAATCAGAAAACTTAAGCCGTTACCTTGGGAGGAGGAGGAAGCGGCGTGTTTTCGGCCTGTGCCCTTTTTCTTCAAGACTCCGCCATTTGAGTAAAGCTCATAGCATTCATTATCTCAGGATATTTCTTCTCTAATTCCTCAAAGGCCACGACTAGGGATGGCAACGGGTCGGATCTGGACCGGGTCTAGTTGAACCCGGATCCAGATCTGTTTTCAAGAACAGGGTCCAGATCCGGATCCGGATCCGCGGGTCAGAATTTTCAAGATCCAGATCCGGATCCGTGGATACCGCGGATCCAGTATCGGGTCCGGGTCCAAAACGGGTCTGACTTGTTTTTGCTTTTTTTTTTTCGAATCATTTGGAGATTGCCATAATGCTATTCATTTACTAATAATAATAAAATATATAATTTCACAATCGATTACTAAAAAAATATTATACAAGTTAAAATATTATATAATTAATTAAGAGTTAGGGACTTGGGGTTTTGTGGGATTGGGAAAGAGACAATGAGAGAACATAGAAGAGTGGGAAATCGGGAATTAAGTGAAATGAGAGACGTGGTCACGTGAGAGAGTGGAAATTAAGCGGGAGTGGAGTGGAATTAACTTCACAGCAATGACTTTAATATTATAATTTGATTAAGTGATTTAATTCGAATAAGATATATATTTAATATATTAAAAAATAAAACGGGTCTCCAGATCCGCGGGTCCGGGTTTGGGTATTTTTTCAGACCTGGATCCGGATCCGTGGAATTTATTTGGACCCGGACTCGACCCGGATCCGACGGGTCTATTTTCTAAGACCCAAATCCGTGAAAACGGATACGGATCCATGGATTCGGGTCGGGTCCAATACCCATTGCCATCCCTAGCCACGACTGCAAATAAAGAAAGATAAATTAGTCAACAGCCGGCAAAAAATTAAAGAAAGCGTAGGAGCCGAACTCACCCCTGTGATATTTCGGACTAAGCCCTAAGGCCGACAAGAATAACTCATTTTAAAGGTGTGCTCTATCTACAACAGAATTTCTTTGTACAAACATGGGTTTAAATTCTCCTAATTCTAGGCCCTTAGTCGCATGTTCTATGACCAAAAACTCGTCAAGATGGCACTGGGGCACGTTATTGTTAAGGTTCAGATTCGGCTGCTCATCGTGACTTGTCTTAAATGGCCATGGTTCGGCCCTGTACAGAAAGACGAAGTCATTCCAGAAGCGCTTCATGTTGTCCTTTAGCTTATCTACAATTAAGAACCCTGACCGGTGCTGAAAGCTCACCAGCCGAGCCCTTGCTTAGCCGAACATCTCCTTAATCTAAAGACGTATCTAAAAGCCGTAAGAGTTGGCTCCACTCCCACGGCCGCACAAATTATGATGAAAGCTACTATGCAACCTCATCCATTGGGATAGAGTTTGGACACGGTAATGTTATAGGCATTTAGAACCTCTACCGTAAAATGATGGAGAGGAAACCAAAGGCCCATCTCCATCGCATCCTTATAAATAGCAATGTACCTAGGGATGTTCATGGGTCGGGTCTGGAGCGGGGCTGGCCAGACCCGGACCCGGACCCTTTTATTTTTTTTGGACCCAGACCCGGATCCGGACCCTAAGGGTCCAAAATTTTCAGACCTAGACCCAGACCTTGGGTCCTTAATTGTCCTTAAACAAAGTCTCTTTGATATATATCGTATTTTTGTAAGCGACTTATATTGTATTTTTGTAAGCGACTTATATCTTATTTTATATATATTTAATTTTAATTTAAAATTTAAAAAACCGCTTAGCGTCATCCATGCACACTAAAATTCTATTACAAACACTTGTTGTGGGTAGACTAAAGTTACTGAACTTGTGTTGTGGGTATATGGGTAATTGCAACCCAACACATCATAATATTTTTAACTAAAAAAACTAATATTATAAATTAAAATACTTAATTATTAAGGGTTCAGGTCCGGGTCTAAGGGGTGGGTCTAGGGTCCAGGTCTAAGGTCGGGTCTAGGGTCCGGGTCTCAAGTTCAGATTCGGACCAGAACCTGTCAAAAAAAATTTGGATCAAGACCCGCCCCGGATCCGACGGGTCTCAAAAATTTAGACCTAGACCCTTAAAAAAGGGGTGGGTTCGGGGCGGGTCCAACAGGGTCCTGGACCCATGACCATCCCTAAATTGTACCCTTCGGGCACATCTAGACCATTCTCCCTTCCCCAGGGTTTCACCAAAGAATACCCATCAGGCGACACCCAAGTTTGCTTGATTAGAGATAAATCCTTATCCGAGGAAGCAGTCCAACTCGGCCTAATAAAGTAGTTGGCTGGACCGTTGCCAGCCCTATGTCTTGGTCCTTCATAGTGGGGATTCTAACCCAGATCTACATTCTTTTCGGTAGAAGTGGGCGTCATTTCTACTGGTGCGGATGGATACAGCCTGTAGGAGGGGGAACGATCATTATACCCACTAAGTGAGTAACATTGAGACAACCCTTATTTTACCGGCTTAATTAATAGTAATTTATTAAGTTAATTTAGGTTATTAAATTTTAAGTATTTTAATTTATTGGGACTCATAATAATATTTTATTATTTGAGGATATCAGTCGTATTAGATTTGGAACAAAATAAATTATACGATGAAAAATATTAGTATATTATAGACCTCATATTTTGATGAGTATGTACGGAAGCATATTACTCATATTTTGGCACCTGCACCTTATGACTCAGCCAAGTAAAACCTCTATCCGCATTATAATCTCTGTAAATCACAACCTTTACTCAACTTCTTCATCATCAACCTCAAAGCAAATTTCTGAAATTTGATCCTTCTAATAACATTTAATCTTCTTAAAACTTGAGATTCAACCTACTTCTCCATCCAAACCACCAAGATTAAAGTAGTATCTTTTCATAGTAGAGGTTTGATTTGTTCTTTACAATATTAGTATGTTTGAGGGAAGCTAAATTGGAGTTTAAATTGATTGTAGATATTGTTGGGGTATAAGAATACAAGTAGTCATCACCATCTTCCATCCCTTTTGAGTTAAAGACTTTTGGTAGAATCTTATTTTGGTGTTAGAAGTTGGATTTTTAATTTGAATTGAAGAAATTACTCATCAAGGTAATCCACAAACTATTTATTTAAGTATAAATTGAATGATTTAAAGTAGTTTTTTGTTCTTAAGTATAAACAATGATTGTTGAATTTTGGTAGTAGCTTAGTGTTTATGGTTTAATTTAAGGTTTTGATTCAAATTTAAGAATCAACTTGAATTAAGATGAGTGCGTGGATTCAATTAGTAATTGGGTTGTTTTTAGTGTTGATTAGTATTGGTTACTTGAGTTATTTGGTTTCTAGTATAAAAATTTAGTATTTTGGATATTGAAATTTTAGTCCATGATTTGTACGTTCTATTTTGGCTATTTTAGTGGCAATTCTGATTGTTTCTAGGTTTTGGTTTCTGCATAAGAATTGTAGAGCTTCGAGTCGCGGTCACGTGAGCACTTGAATCACCCCAAAATGAGTTCGTATGAGGGAGTTATGTCCAAAATACTAGTAGACTGTCATGAAAATCGACAATGAGGTTTCTGATTTGTTCTATCCGAACCTGTGCTCCTGTTTTTGAGATAGTTAGAGTCGTTTTAGGGTCCTGGTGTCTGCATGATATTTGTAGAGCTCTGAGTTGCGATCACGTAGACACTTGAATCACCTCTATACGAGTTCGTATGAGGAAGTTATGACCAAAATACTACCAGGTGTCCTGATATGGTACTAATATGAGATTTTTAATGTGGGATTAGATGCTATGAAACAAATTGGGTATTTGAGAACAATTTATGGTTATTATTCTTTCTTTATTGATAGGTATTGTTGAGTTATAGTTCTTATTTGATTAATAAGAGTGTTTGGTTCAAGTATAGATTTGAGAACATAAATATCAATTGGGTATTGATTAGTTGATGTTAATTGGATATAATCTAAGTTAGATTTTGGGATTTAACATTTGTGTAAAATCAGTTAGACTCCATTGATAGTAACTAGAGTTCTTACATGTTGAAGGTTGATGATGAATTGCTTGGTATTTTAATTATTGATTACTATTCATGGCGTAGAATGGTAATCCTACAAACACTATTATCTTTTAAATTTAATATAACTATTTCAAATCTCAAATTATGTTTTATAAGATGTGGTACTATTTATATTTGAGCAAAATCGTATAATTTTTGGTGTTCAAAACTTTGGAATTTGACTTAGTTTGACCTTGCTTTTAATCGTTGATTAAAATTATGTTTTGTATGTTCATAACTTTATAAATATGAGCTTTAAATATTGAACTATGAAAATGAGTTATGATTATTGATTTTAAAGAAAATCAAGTGATTTATTGATTCGTTTATATTGAAATGTTCGACATTGAAACATGTTCGTTTTTGGGAATTGGCAACGGATATTTATATCCGAATTATTATGAAATCCTATAGCTTGATAAAAGGTAATGGTTATTCGGATCGGTCTCGAGCCCCCGGTCCCGTTTCGTTCTTGCAAGAACCGTATTTTAGTGATGACGATCACCCGTATTCTCAGGATTTATATCAAACCTACTTCCTGACGGTCCATATATTCCCACGTTTTAAAATGTTGTTATATTATTTTTTTAATACGAGTTTTGAATAAATACGTTTGGTATATAAAGTTTTGTTTGTTTCGCAAATGAATTCATATGTTTCATTTGTCGTATTTTGAGTTTGCTATTTACTTGTAAAGTAATAGCCGTATTTTGACTTTCGCTATTTACTTGTAAAGTAATAGCCGTATTTTGATTTCTCTATTAACTTGTAAAGTTATAGCCGTGTTTTGATTCTCTTTGAACTAAAGGTTCTTAGCCGTATTTATGTTGATACCAAACGATCTTAAAAGTGTTTGGGTTTGATAAATTAATGTTTTATAAGGAGTTACTAAGTGAGCAAAAGATTAAATTGGAGATGTTTGTTAATGACTTGCATATAAATGTAATAGTTTGTTGGATTACTCAACAATTCAATTGTTGACAGTCTTTGATGGGGTCTATCCCTTACGGGGGGTAGATCCATTTTCAGGTTAACTCTGCTGTGGAGATGATGCCTTCTTGCGCTGCGAGGACTTCTTTTTGAAAATGATAATGTAAATCAGATATTTAAAAATAAATTATAATATTTTATAACGTTTTGTAAATAGTATTCACTTATTTAATGTGAAAAGTTTTAAAAACTCTGATATTAGTTTGTTGTTGCTATCGAGCCACAAGTCGGATTCAGCCCAGACTTTTATAAGTCTTCCGCTGTGCTTTGTAGACAGTATTATAATATTGTTTACGCCGGTTTGGGCATTTACCAGGGGTGAATGCAACGGTCGGTTCCCACAGAAGGGGGTGTAAGGTCTCCAGATAGTTAATTGGGGATTCGGCGCACATGCTCAGTTACATAATTATAAATATCTAAAAAGTTAGTTTCCACGTCAAAATCGTCAAAGTTAAATTGCGAGAAGGTGTAATCGGCCATTATTTTTGTACAAGACCGAAGAAAAGAATTTACTTGAAGATGGAAAACCTTGAGATGACTTGAAAAAGCACGAAAGTTTTTTGTGAATTCTTGGGAGAATCTTGGGAAAGCTCTGAAGAAGAGAATGTGAAATGAGGCAAATGAATGCCTAAGTTTCATATTTATAGACAAAAGGGGAGATGGGACGTTGGGCACATTTACCCAAAATGACTTTTGGCTCCCCCAAGTCATTAAAGGAGCCCGAAGCCCCGAAGACTGCAAAGCGCCTCAGCCTCCTAAACTTCAATCAGATTAGCTAAAGAGTAGCCTGACCCTTCAAGATGAAGGTGGTACCACCTAGTCGACACCTACCTAACCTGGCAAGTGCAAAATGTATTCGCCCCCCTAAGGATGGACTCCAAAAGGGTTCGAACTATTCTTCATACTTGGGCTCTCTAGCCCCCATAGAAGCCGGACACCTCAGGAAGAGATAGCTCCCCTTATTTGGCCCCTCCCATGGATGGACTCCATAGGGGTCACACTTAGCTCATTAGCCTAAGTGTCCCTTGGGCTCACTAGCCCCTATACGAGCCGGACACCTCAAGAAGAGGTTAGCTCCACCAATTCGGCCCCTCCTATCGATGGACTCCATAGGAGCCCGAATTGTTTCACACTTAGCTCATTAGCCAAGTGTCCCCTGGGCTAACTAGCCCCCATAGGAGTCGGACACCTCAAGAAGAGGTTAGTTACACCTATTCGGCCCCTCACATGGATGGACTCTATAGGGGCC
This sequence comes from Amaranthus palmeri, assembly GCA_019776075.1. NCBI lineage: Eukaryota > Viridiplantae > Streptophyta > Magnoliopsida > Caryophyllales > Amaranthaceae > Amaranthus > Amaranthus palmeri. The sequence continues at coordinate 28,366 of JAAKBH010000651.1, read as the reverse complement.
CGAATTGTTTCACACTTAGCTCATTAGCCAAGTGTCCCTTGGGCTCACTAGCCCCCATAGGAGCCGGACACCTCATGAAGAGGTTAGCTCTCCTTATTTAACCCCTGCCATGGATGAACTCCATAGGGGTTCGAATTGTTTCACAGCCCGCTCAAATGTCCTAAGGGTCCATGGAGACGAATATCCTCAGAAGGAGGGATATCCCCTATTCGGCCATTATTGTATTCGGACACCATCCAAGGTGATGTGTCCCCTATTCGACAGATATTGTATTCGGACACCATCCAAGGTGATGTGTCCCTTATTCGGTAGATATTGTATTTGGACACCATCCAAGGTGATGTGCCCCCAATTCGGCTATTATTGTATTCGGACACCATCCAAGGTGATGCGTCATTTACTCGGCCATTATTGTATTCGGACACCATCAAGAGTGATGTGTCCCCTATTCAGCCGTTATTATATTTAGACACCATCAAGAGTGATGGGTCCCCCATTCAGCCAAGTGCCTCTTCGGACACCCCAAAGGAGGGGATCCTCCTATTCGGCCATTCGTATACTCGGACACTCATAGAAGGAGAGTGGCTCCAATGATTTGATTGATTTGATGGGGAACACTAAAACGTTCTATAAAAACCCTTGCAAACCTTCATTTTTTCATTAGGGTTTCCTTCACAAAAACCTAGAAAGAGAGAAAAAGGGTGTTATTGAAAAAATTATTACCTTCCTTAGTGTAGTCTCTGAGTCGATGTAGAAATTCTCTTTGACTAGATTAAAATTTCTACTCGACTCAGGGACTATACAAATGTAGGTGATAGAAACCAATGTATCATTCAAGGCCACGGTATGTCACTTACAGATGATGTTCAATGATTAAAATTTCTACTCGACTCAGGGACTATACAAATGGGGAATTTCTTTCGGATAGGTCAGATTCACCTTTTCCACATTGACACCATAAATAAGTGGCGGATTCGGCCAATGGCGTTTCAAGCATTCTTATCAACATTCTTGTCATTGTCCTCCTTCATCTGGGGAAGACTGAGGCAATACTCCTCTTCAGATGCCACGTCATCATATGAGAATGAGGCAATACTCCTCATCAGAACTCACGTCAGTACTCAGCCATTGCGCGAGTATTCGGCCCACAAGTAAGCTAAACTCGCCAGGCTCTACAGTGTCACTCTTATCTATGTGTTCTTTACATTGGTGTAAAGGGATCCCTTCCCCTAGGTTAGAACCTCTACCCAATGCCAAGAACACCTAAATAAAGATGACACTAAAAATCAGGCCCTTCTTCGGTTAGTAGGAACTCGGACACCCTTGGATAAGGCGTTCCACCTACTCGGACATCACTTATTCAAACAACAAGTATTTTATCACCTGAACAAGGTAAGTTCACCTGCTAGTACATTTACTCGGCCCTCATATGTCAACTATTCGGACACTCATAGCTTGGGGCAATACTTGTGTTCTGCTTATTCGATACTCGGCCCCCAAGGGGGGCTAGTCGAACCTGAAGGGTCCACTTGAAAACATTACATTCTTCAACAATTCTTATTCGGCCCCCTATAAAAGTGCCCGGACATTCAGGGCTTGAGGCCATGACTGCATTCGGCCTGGTCAGTATTCGGCCCCTGTGAAGATATTTGGACATTCAAGGATTAAGGCCAGGCTTGTATTCGGCCCATCTCTAATTTGGCACCCCTGTCCGGTGTTCGGACTCTTAGACATGGAGAGGGTCATATTAATATCCTTTCTAGCATTCGCCCCCCCCCCCCCCCCCCCCCCCCCCATGTATTCGGATCTTTGAGGGTAGGGGGCCCGAATTTGGTCTAGTCTTTGTTTTCGTTGTTTGCCTAGTTTTGTTTTCCGTACAAAGTTCGTCTACGCTCATGCTAAAACGTTCTTAGGGCGTAGGGCTAATGTTATTGGGTCAACTAGTCCCAATAATTTTGGGCTAAGTCAAAAAGCCCAAATTCCTTTGGCTCATGTCCAACCTAGCCCACCCTAAGGAGAAATTACTAAAAAGCGCCTTGGGCTGTCTCATCAAACCTACCCATCATTATAAATACCTCTATTCAAACCTTAAATTGTATGTTCTCTCTCTCCCTTATGGACTGAGATGGGGTGGAACTCCTTCCTCAGTCAGCCACAAAAATGTCCACGTGCAATTCTTGAAGTCTTCTTGGCTCAACACCTCTAAAATTCAGAGCCACAGTGGGTGTCTTCACTCAATTCTCACAATCTTGAAGTAGGTTCTTGGATTGGAAAACTGGTAAGGCACGTTCCTCTAGGCTAGCAATCCTCTAAAACATTCAAAGACTACTCTTGAATGAATGAGAAGGATGATCTTGGACTACTCAAGATCAGGGAATGATCATACTCAAACCCATGAAACTAAGGAATAAAATCCAAAAGCTTGTGTATTTATTATCAATCAAAAGTGAGTTTTACAATCATAAGCCATCTATATATAGGCTTTAGGAGATCAAATGCAACAAATAGAATCTAGACAAAGTTTATAACTACTTTCTAACGGTCATATTCCTTCACGTGCTGCTCATGTGCCCATTAAAACCCTTTTCAAGGCACGAAAACACATTCTGACCACTGTGCAATTTTCTGTCAAACACACGACCTTCCCTCGATATTCTAGCGTGCTTGTAGGAGTTTCCCATCCTTCTTCTGTGCTTGGGCTTCAAGTGTGCAGTCTCGAGATTCCAAATATGCCCTTGGCTGACCCATAGGCCAACTGGTTTGGGCCAGCCAGTGCGTGCTAGGTCTGCTGGTCGCTATTGCATCAGGTTCTGTGTTTGTTCTTTCTGACAGACCAGTTGGGTGTGCTACCTGCTGCTCTAATTTGTTGGGCTTGTTTATAATCTTCAATAGTGTTCTTGGGCCCATATGGGAAGGGCCATGTACCAAGATGCCAATGTTATCCTCCTTGACCTTTAATTCTTCCTGGGCTGCTTTGTGGATGCTCAACAAGGTGGGCTGGTCATCAGCCAGCTGCTGAGTATTGTTTGATGGTGCAGCAGCAGCAGGAGGTGCTTCTCCATTTTCAGTAGTTGCTTCCTCTTCATCCTCCTCCCAAAATGGTTCATTCCCCCCTTCTTGAAAAGGAATTGCCCTCAATTCATTATCCCCTAAGTAAGGAGCCAAATCACCAATGTTGAATGTAGGGGATACACCAATTCCTTCGGGAAGGTCCACTTTGAATGCATTATCTCCATATTTGTCAATTATTTGAAATGGCCCCATGGCTCTAGGCATTAATTTATTTTTCCTGAGTTGAGGAAATCTTTCCTTCCTTAAGTGAATCCATACAAAATCTCCTACTTGTAGTAGCTTGTTGTTCCTTAGACCTCTGTTTGCTTTGTGTTGATATTTGATGTTGGCCTTTATTATATTTTCATGCACCTGTTTGTGGACTTTGAGTAGATTTTCAGCTTGTTCCTGGGCGTTGGAATTGTACCTATCATCAACAGGGAGATCAATTAGGGACATAGGCAAAGCAGGGTTCATACCATACACACATTCAAAAGGAGAATACTTGGTGCTACAACTAGGACTTCTATTGTAGGCAAACTCTACATGGCTTAGCTTTATGTCCCAGTCCCTAAGATTCTTGTGAACAAGTGCTCTTAGTAAAGACCCTAAGGTCTTGTTAGTCACCTCAGTTTACCCATCTGTTTGTGGGTGATGAGATGTGCTGAAACAAAGCTTAGTACCAAGCAGTCTCCATAGGGTGTTCCAAAAGGAACTTAGGAATTTACTATCCCTATCCGATATTATTGATTTTGGGACCCCATGCAACCTAACAATCTCTGCAAAGTACAACCTAGCTGTGCTTTGTGCATCCTCCACTTTGGTGCATGCTATGAAGTGTGCCATCTTTGAAAACCTATCTACCACCACCATGATGGCATCCTTACCCCTTCTAGTTCTAGGCAAAGCTACGATGAAGTCCATGCTTAGGTGTTCCCAAGGCTTGTGGGCTACAGGTAAAGGTTTGTAATCACCTCTATGGAAAACAAGCTTAGCTTTTACACAAGTCTCACACCTTAGAACATATTTACCTACAGTTCTTAACATCTTAGGCCAAAAAAAATGTTGAGCTAATATGTCCAGGGTTTTCTGGATTCCAAAATGTCCTGCTAGTCCTCCCTCATGTGCTTCCTTCACCAACAATAGTCTTAAAGGTATCTTAGGTATGCATAGTTTGTTTTTATTGAATAGGAACCCTTGTTGCAAGTAGTAAGTGCCATTAGGTCCATTTAAGCACTGTGAGTAAATCTCCTTAAAATCCTCATCTGTGGGGTAATGTTCTTTGACTAACTCAAAACCTAAGATCTTAGACTCTAATAACGCCAACAAGTGTTGTTTTCTGCTTAGAGCATCCGCCACTACGTTGGTTTTTCCAGTTTTATATTTAGCCACAAAATCAAAGGTTTGTAAATATTCTACCCATCTTGCATGTCTGGGGTTGAGCCTTTTTTGTCCATGAATATATTTTAGGGATTCATGATCCGTGTGTAACACAAAGGGTTGAGCTCTAAGATAATGGGACCAATGCTCAAGAGCTCTAACTAAGGCATAAAACTCCTTATCATAAGTGGAATAGTTGAGTCTACTCTGGTTCAATTTTTCACTAAAATAAGCTATTGGTCTTCCTTCTTGCAACAGAACTGCCCCTATTCCCGTTCCACAAGCATCACATTCTACCTCAAAAGGTTGGTTAAAGTCAGGTAGCTTAAGGATAGGTGCTTGGCACATGGCTGTTTTAATTCTTTCAAAAGCCTCTTGTGCCTCAGGTGTCCAAGTAAAACTCCCTTTCTTAGTGCACTCAGTAATGGGGCTCATGACACTGCTAAAATTCTTGATGAATCTCCTATAAAACGAAGCCAAGCCATGAAATGACCTGACATGGGTGATAGAAGTAGGTGTGGGCCAACTTTTGATGGCTTCTATCTTGTTTGGATCTGGTTTAACTCCTTCTTTCCCTACTATGAAGCCTAAAAAATTTACTTCTGTCATAAGAAATTGGCACTTCTCTAACTTGGCATAAAGTTTCTGTTCCCTAAGCCTCATAAGTAATTGCCTAAGGTGATCCAAGTGCTCTTGTAACCCTAGGCTATATACCAGTATGTCATCAAGATAAACAACCATAAACTTTCCCAAAAAAGGTCTAAGAACCTCAGTCATGAGTCTCATAAATGTGCTTGGTGCCCCAGTAAGTCCAAAAGGCATCACCATCCACTCATATAGCCCATACTTGGTCTTAAATGCAGTCTTCCACTCATCACCAGCCCTCATTCTAATCTGATGGTAACCACTTCTCAAATCTAGTTTGCTGAACCATTGTGCACCAGCGAGGTCATCCATCATGTCATCTATTCGTGGCATAGGAAATCTATACTTAATAGTGATGTTGTTAATGCTCCTACTATCAACACACATCCTCCATGTTCCATCTTTCTTTGGAACCAACAAAGTAGGCACAGCACAAGGACTAAGGCTTTCCCTCACAAAACCCTTATCTAACAACTCTTTGACTTGTCTTTGCAATTCCTCTGTTTCCTTGGGATTGGTCCTATAGGCTGGTTTATTTGGTAGCACTGCCCCCGGTATTAGATCAATCTGATGCTCAATGCCCCTTATTGGTGGCAAACCTAAGGGTAAGTCATTAGGAAACACATCTGAGAACTCCTCAATAATAGGTTGCACTTCCTAAGGTAGCTCTACTCCTACTTGCTCAACCTCCTTGGTAAATAAAATCCACCCATACCCGATTTGCTTGAGCTCTTTCACAAAAATTTTCCTACTTATCAAATGGACAGGCTGCTTAGGCTTAGGTGGAGGTATGGTCCTGTGAGGAGGCAAAGGTATTAGGTCCTTCAACTTTCCTTCATGTCTCAATGTGTAAATATTAGTATACCCATCATGTTTGACCCTTTTGTCATATTGCCAAGGTCTTCCCAAAAGTATGTGGCAGGCACTCATATCCAACACATCACATAAAACTTGGTCTTGGTAAGAGCCTATAGTCAAGGTCACCAAACACTGTTTTCCTACAGATCCTGAGGATTTGTTGTCTAACCACCTAAGTTTGTAAGGATGTGGATGGGTTTGGGTTTTCAAACCAAGTTCTTGTACTAAGTCTTGACTAACACAATTGGTCTCACTACCCCCATCTATAATCAGATCACACAGTCTATCCCCAAACCTACATTTGGTCTGAAAAATGTTCTCCCTTTGATCAGACTTTTTTTCTTTGGGAGTAGTATGGAAGCTCCTTCTGATCACTAAGGCTCTAGGTCTCTCTTCCTCTGGGTATAAAGGTTCTCTGTCAGACTCATACTCTGAATCATAAGGTGTTACTTCCCCTGACTCCTTAATCATATAGGTACCATCTGGGTCCTCTTCCTTAGTAACAGTCCCCATCTCTTCTTCTCTCCCATTGATGCTCACTAGTATAGTCCTAGGTCTCTCCTTTCTACTAATTTCTTCCCACTCAGCTAGGGTAAATGCCCTATTATTAGGACAGTTAACCTTAAAATGACCATGACCATGACATTTAAAATATACTACATCTTTGAGAGGAGTTATGCTCTTTCCCTTATTTTCCCCACTGGGTGCCCTAGAGGTGGAAGCTGAACTACTCACACTTCTTGAGTTACTAGGTTGACTAGTCCTAGATGTAAATTGTCCACTACTAGGAAAGGTTCTTTTCTTTGCATATTGTTCCAGCAATAGTGCTTGTTCTCCAGCCATGGCTACAGTCAAATGAGGGATAGTGGTGAGCTTAATCCTAAGGTCTTCCCTCAACCCTCCTAGGAACTTACCAACCCTTATGTCCTCTGTGTCTCTGATGTCACACAATACAGCTAACCTCTCCCACTCTTGTATATACTGTGCTACAGACCTATTTCCATGACTAAGAGTACTCCATTGCATAGACAACTGTTGGGTGTAGTTACTAGGCACATACTTTCTTCTAAGGACCTTTCTTAATTTCTCCCACGAGTTGATCTTGCCCTTGCCTTCCCTAAGTCTTTGTCTCTGTATTCCTTCTAACCAGGTTGCAGCTAACTTAGTCAATTTTACCTTGGCTACTCTGAATTTTTGTTCTTCTGGAGTGTCCTTATACTCAAAATAATTTTCTACACTAGCTTCCCAATCTATATACTCCTCTGGACTCAAGGACTGTCCCGTAAAATCTCCTATTTCCACCCTTAAACTTCTATCTTCCTGAGGTCTAGGCTGTGGTGTTCTATCTTGGTTTGTCAATCCTAGATTGGCTAACCTTTGATCCAAGGCTGCTAAGGTCTCTTCGATTAACAGCCTCCTATCTTCAGCATTCATGGTTTTATATGGGTCAAAAAGAAAACAGAAAAGAACAGAAAAGAACAAATGCACAAGAGTAATGGCAATCAGATCACAAAGGTCTGCACAAAATCTGACAGCAAATTTGCACACAAATTCTGATCAAAGACTTATGCTTGGTGATTAAAATTTTTAATCAGTATTAATTTTCACAACAAGAAAATAACGTGCAATCATTGATTTTACCAACCAATCAAAGACATCTAACCAATTCAAGAAAAAAATTAGATGAACTTTCAGACTGTGCACGAAAAACAGTAGTATGCAAGTAAGTTTCAAACTGGCAAAAATGTGGCTACTGCTGTGACATTCACAAAGGTGTTACAATTCATTCAATCTCAAGGCAAAAAGAAAATGTCCCTATACACCTTCAACTACCAAGAACAATCAAGACAAAAATAATTTTTTTCAAAAAAAAAAACACAGCCACTGTCCCTGTGTCTGACAGTAGGTTCAACACTAAAATTCAAAACAAGTTATTGTAATCACTTACAAAACAATTTACCAAGAAAACTCACGCATAGGATTACTTGTTAATGTAATCAATCAATTGAAAAGATCTCACCACTAAAGCCACGAGAAAATTCACAGAATCCTTCAAACTGAAATTCTTGATTTTCTTGATTTCCCGATGTCTTGTAGGCCCTCCCACGATCACGCTCTGGTACCAAATTGGACTGAGATGGGGTGGAACTCCTTCCTCAGTCAGCCACAAAAATGTCCACGTACAATTCTTGAAGTCTTCTTGGCTCAACACCTCTAAAATTCAGAGCCACAGTGGGTGTCTTCACTCAATTCTCACAATCTTGAAGTAGGTTCTTGGATTGGAAAACTGGTAAGGCACGTTCCTCTAGGCTAGCAATCCTCTAAAACATTCAAAGACTACTCTTGAATGAATGAGAAGGATGATCTTGGACTACTCAAGATCAGGGAATGATCATACTCAAACCCATGAAACTAAGGAATAAAATCCAAAAGCTTGTGTATTTATTATCAATCAAAAGTGAGTTTTACAATCATAATCCATCTATATATATAGGCTTTAGGAGATCAAATGCAACAAATAGAATCTAGACAAAGTTTATAACTACTTTCTAACGGTCATATTCCTTCACGTGCTGCTCATGTGCCCATTAAAACCCTTTTCAAGGCACAAAAACACATTCTGACCACTGTGCAATTTTCTGTCAAACACACGACCTTCCCTCGATATTCTAGCGTGCTTGTAGGAGTTTCCCATCCTTCTTCTGTGCTTGGGCTTCAAGTGTGCAGTCTCGAGATTCCAAATATGCCCTTGGCTGACCCATAGGCCAACTGGTTTGGGCCAGCCAGTGCGTGCTAGGTCTGCTGGTCGCTATTGCATCAGGTTCTGTGTTTGTTCTTTCTGACAGACCAGTTGGGTGTGCTACCTGCTGCTCTAATTTGTTGGGCTTGTTTATAATCTTTAATAGTGTTCTTGGGCCCATATGGGAAGGGCCATGTACCAAGATGCCAATGTTATCCTCCTTGACCTTTGATTCTTCCTGGGCTGCTTTGTGGATGCTCAACAAGGTGGGCTGGTCATCAGCCAGCTGCTGAGTATTGTTTGATGGTGCAGCAGCAGCAGGAGGTGCTTCTCCATTTTCAGTAGTTGCTTCCTCTTCATCCTCCTCCCAAAATGGTTCACCTTATTACCATTTCTAGTCTCAATTATTCACTTAGAATCAATTAACTGACTTGAGCATCGAAGGGGCTTTCTGGCACTGATGTGCTCGATTTAGAGCACATTTATCTCCTCATTTTAGTGTCGATTCTCGCGTTTTCTATTGGCTTTTGCATACTTAACGCATGATTTTACCATGATAGTATCTCCATGGTTGTTTAAGGTGTTTTTAGGTGTTTTAAGGAGATTTCAAGGTGTTTTTGTTGCGTACGAGACTTTGACACTTCAATCGAAGATGAGACACACGTTTCGAGGCATTCCCGAGCATTTCAAGTCATATCCAAAGTCCTCGCATGGCCCAATGGACGTTCGATGCTTGTTTGAAAACGAAACGAAGCGTAATGGGCCAAGCACCCTGCATTCGACCGAACCCCATTCCCATTCGGGCAAATGGGCCTTGAAGCTCATTGAAATATGCTGCAGCCCAAGAATTCGAGCGAACCTACACATATTTGGGCGAATCAAGAAGCATTCGACCGCATGCCATGACCCATTCGGGCGAATGGTAGAACAATTTTGCTGTTTGTGCTTCTGAGCTTCTGGAAACCCCGAATGGCACTCATTTGGGCGAATGTGTGACCATTCGGGAGAATGTCCCCTTTCCTTCGGCCGAATGTACTTTAAAATGCGCGATATCTTTTATTCGCTTGCTTAAAACACGTGGCATCTTTAGGGTTTTAATCCCCCACCTTGTACAGCCTATCTAAAGGCTTAAATCTGAATGTATTAGGCATGACTTGATTGGGAGTAACTCTCCATCTCTTGTTCATCAACCCTTTAATGCTTTCTCTTTATTTCTTGCCCTAGAGTAGATTTCTTGCTTTCCTTTACTTTGTTCTTCTCATTTATGTAAGTCTACTTTCATTTATTGTTTTCATGCCATTTAATGCTTTCCTTTATGCTTTCATTTAATGCTTTTGTAGTCTGGATTTATTGCTTTCATGTTATCTCCTTCATTTATGCTTGTTGTTCTTCATTTCTTCCATTGCTTTCTTTATTGCTTTCTTTAATGCTTTCTTTCTTTATTGCTTTCTCTTTCAATATGCTAGAGTAGATTTTAGGGTTTTGGGGTTAGAGAAACCTTAGGGTTTTGGTCTTGTGTTTAATGTTTGGGAAGATGGTTGAGGTTGATGTTGGATTGATTGATTGATATTCGATGCATATCTTGTCCTGCCACTCCCTTGTGAGACATAGGGCGATTATGGGTCGTTCGCATTGACTATAGGTCATCAACTTCCCCATGCTATCTAGAGCGTCTCGATTGACCTTCGTTCGAACTCCCTCGACCTAGCCTATCTCTATTTCCAATAGATCTACCTAGGGTGGACCTAGCCTAAGCCCGCTTTCTTTCATTGTTTGTTTTTGTCATTAGTTTAGTTCACCCACCTTCCTACCTACACAAAATATACCTTTCCCACACCAACTCTTTAGTCTAGCATCCCTTGTTCTCTGTGGTTCGACCCCCGACTTGCCGCTACACTCGTTGTAGTATTATTTTGGGTGATTATAAATGTGTTTGCATAGCCAAGGTGTCTAGCGTTAAACGACGCGTTGGAAAACCCGTTATCAAAATAGCGCCGTTGCCGAGGAGAAGGCGTTTTTTAGATTTTAGTTTTGGTGTGTTTTGTGAATTTTTTTGTTTTTGTTTTTCCTTGTTTTTCTTCATGGCTAGCTTCATACCCTGAACCGAGCGTGAGCCTTTTTGGAGTTTATTTGTTAGATATGGGGATTCTCTCCCTTATGGGCATAATCTTAAAAAATGGCAAATTTTCCTTGATCTTTATAAGGGTTTGAATACTAGACTAGGGAGTATGTAGAGGGTTTTTACAATTATGTGTTCCTTGACCAATCCCCTATGCTTTGCTTGCATTTCTTTAAATGGATGGCCCAAACCCGTTTTTCAAAGGAATACCCTAGACTCCCTCCCCTAAGGGTTCCACCAGCCTACCCCTTAAGTACCGACTATGACGGTGCTCCTGAAGGGACTAAGTTAGAGAAATCGTGGAGTGTTTACCAATTTCAAAGGGCCTTTGAGGAGAGACTAGAGACCCATGAGCATGACCTAGACTCCCCTCACCCTATCATTAGCTCCCTTTTTTCTCTTGATGATCAATGTTCTTGCGTTGATGCACCACTCACCGATGAGGTTCATGATGAGGCTCCTTACGTGCCTCAATATGATGCACCTGTCACATATGTGCACGATCATCTAGCTAGTGGACCCAATGACCTAAAGGTAGATATGTGCGTGATTGAGGAGTCTCAAGTGCATACCCTAGATGTGCCTTGTGTTGAGTCTCACCCTACACCTCTTTGTCATAAGAAGCTCCCGGTTGTTCATGCTCACCTTGACCCATATGTTGCTATGCCTCTTGCCTCCCTCCCCCTCCCTCCATTCATTCTTCCCCCGAGTTTTCATCATGTTATGGAAAGTCGGTTTTTGTTGTGTTTCTTCTTTCCTCCTTTCTTCTCTCCCTCTTTCACTCCCCAACCTCAGCTGTTGTGGAGAGTGAATTTGACAAACTCCTGCAGAGTTTGACTCGCTACCACGTAGTGAGTCAGGTCTAGCTAAAGACCTTAAAGAAGCGCTTGTTGGAAGGCAACCCAACTGTACATATTCTTTTTGTTTCATTTTTGTTCTTCATTAATTGCATTGCATTTTTGCTAGTCATTGCTCACGTTTGGTTTGTAGTATTGCTTGTTAGAATTTGCAGGTCCAAACGTCCCTTAGAATTGACCCTCCACAAGTTTGCTTGTGTTTTAATTGATGATTTTGAGAGGGTCAATGCTAACGGTCCTGAAAGGGTGAGAAAGAGAAAGAAGGCTCAAAAGAGCGTATGAGCCAAACATGAAGACTATAGCTTCACCCTAGCTTGGGGGAGGCGATTGCTCAAACTTCGCGCATCATGCCTCCACTTCTTTCGAGGAGCTAAGAGTTCTTAGACCACTTGATAGTGGTGATGGTAACGCTAGGAGTGAAAGCCCTCCTAGCCTAGGTATGACCTTCTTCTCTCTTTTTGGCTAGCTTGTGTTTGTGTTGGGTGTCGCGACAATCTTGTTGACCATGGTTCTTAATGTTTCATCTTTCTTCTCTCCTTCTTTGCTAGAGGCTAGCAAAGCTTTAGCTTGGGGGAGGGATGGTCAACTCCATTGTCGCCTCACCCATTTGTTTGTGCATTTAGTTTTATATAGCTATAGTTTAGTATTACATGCATCATTTTGTATATGTTTCGCATATTCATCTTGCATTCATACATGGTGTATATATTGCATATTCATGTTTAGTTTTCAATAAAATGGTTGAGTTGTGAAACTGGCATGTTTGCTTCTGGTGTGTACTTCTGTTGTCTATCCTTATGCAAACTCGTATTTCCTTAGCCCTGTGCATGTTTTGGGACCTAGAGTCTGACCTATTTTCCACATAGCTTGGGGGAGCTGGGTTTGCTTGGTTGGTGGCTTGGATGACTACCTTTAGAGGCACATTTCGACTAGCCTGTGAGTATTGAGCCTTCTTGGACTCCTTGCGAGTTACATTCATTTTGTATGCTAGTTAGGGGATCTAAGTATTGTGTCGGTTCTTCTCCAGCATAGTCGGCTTTTCTTGAGACCAGGGATGATAACACGTTCGCTAGATTTTAGCCACATAGCCAAATAGCCTACCCTTAACGCAATTGACTTTAGGTTAAGCCAAGTTTTTGCCTTTTCCTATTCTTTTGTAGCCACATTATTTTGCCTCCACATGAGCCAAATATTCCCTCTTCTAACCTAGAGGATAGGTTAGTGATGGTGGGGTATTTGTGTGCTATAGTGATTAGTGGGTTATAGGTTATGTTGTTGGTTGTTGGTTTCATATGACTCTTCTCATTTCTTATCCAACTCTTATTATTTCTCCGTTCATCCTCTTGTGCTTATTATTATGATTATTCATGCATATTCTATGTTTTGAGGAGACCTCTCTCTTGTTTTTCATTGAGTTTTTATACACTTACATATTCATGTGAGTGAGAAGGTCGTTATATTATTAGGAGATGAGCTTGGAAACACTTGTTATTATAAGATTTCACATGTTTTAATAGTGTTTGATGATGGAGATCATTGTGCTTGTATGAGTTTATTGGGTTATTGATGGTTGTTGGATATAATTTTCGTTTGTTTATCATGAGATGTTTGTGGGCGTTTTGTTTTGGGTCACTTGCTATCCTCTACTTAGCTCCACATTCCCAAATGTATCCCACCTTAACCCTAAGCCAACGTTACAACCCTTTGTGCTAACCTGTTCGACTTGGTCCGTTTAGTTCGTTCTATACTGGAGTTAGATATGACACAATCCCCATTATTCTCCCCTATTAGGTTTTTGATTCCCGACTCATCTTTAGTCGGAAGATTATGAGCGAAACACGAACCAAAATCAAATACATGAGCGTGATTGCATATTTCTCACATCTTTTGAGAAATTACCCGGGGAGCGTAGACTTGTGACCTCTCTAGGTAGTGGGTGGCATAGCCCGTGATGTAGCTTACCTTAGTGATCTCGAGTTTGTGGAATTGGTCATTCTCTTTGGTATTGCGCTCTTTGAGACCATTGTACTTGCACGCCTATGCTAGGGAAGAGTTTTGCTCGTGCACAGCTCGCGTTGCTTTGATTTTCGCTCACCTTGCATCTCATCATATTAGATTTTGCATTGTAGTTTTTAGTTGCATTTAGCTTTTACCCTTGCATTTGCATTGCATTGGATTTATGGGTCTCCTTCTGATAAACCCTCACGAGACCTTACTCGTCCTCCTGGGAGACCTTGAGGTTTAAAGGGCTTGTCGTACGTGCTAAGTGCGACCGTGATTCCTACGACAGTGAGTTTTAGGTTTTATTGCTTTCATAGTTTAGTTTCGTTTTTTTTTTTTTTTTTGTAGTTTAGTTTGTTTTGGGGTGCCCATGTGCTTTCATGTTATCCTACCTAGTCTCTTTGCTAGGGACTAGCAAAGGTTTAGCTTGGGGGAGTTGATGTGCTCGATTTAGAGCACATTTATCTTCTCATTTTAGTGTCGATTCTCGCGTTTTCTATTGGCTTTTGCATACTTTACGCATGATTTTACCTTGATCGTATCTCCATGGTTGTTTAAGGTGTTTTTAGGTGCTTTAAGGAAATTTCAAGGTGTTTTCGTTGCGTACGAGACTTCGACACTTTAATTGAAGATGAGACACACGTTTCGAGGCATTCCCGAGCATTTCAAGTCATATCCAAAGTCCTCGGATGGCCCAATAGACGTTCGATGCTTGTTTGAAAACGAAAAGAAGCGTAATGGGCCAAGCACCCTGCATTCGGCCGAACCCTATTCCCCATTCGGGCGAATGGGCCTTGAAGCTCATTGAAATATGCTGCAGCCCAAGAATTCGAGCGAACCTACACAAATCTGGGCGAATCAAGAAGCATTCGACCGATTGCCATGACCCATTCGGGCGAATGGTAGAACAATTTTACTGTTTGTGCTTCTGAGCTTCTAGAAACCCCGAATGACACTCATTCGGGCGAATGTGTGACCATTTGGGAGAATGGCCCCTTTCCTTCGGCCGAATGTACTTTAAAATGCGCGATATCTTTTCTTCGCTTGCTTAAAACACGCGTGGCATCTTTAGGGTTTTGATCCCCCACCTTGTACAGCTTATATAAAGGCTTAAATCTGAATGTATTAGGCATGACTTGATTGGGAGTAACCCTCTCTCTCTTGTTCATCTACCCTTTAATGTTTTCTCTTTATTTCTTGCCCTAGAGTAGATTTCTTGCTTTCCTTTACTTTGTTCCTCTTCATTTATGTAAGTCTACTTTCATTTATTGTTTTTATGTCATTTAATGCTTTCCTTTATGCTTTCATTTAATGTTTTTGTAGTCTAGATTTATTGCTTTCTTGTTATCTCCTTCATTTATGCTTTGTTGTTCTTCATTTCTTCCATTGCTTTCTTTATTACTTTCTTTCTTTATTGCTTTCTCTTTCAATATGCTAGAGTAGATTTTAGGGTTTTGGGTTAGAGAAGCCTTAGGGTTTTGGTCTTGTGTTTAATGATTGGGAAGATGGTTGAGGTTGATGTTGGATTGATTGATTGATATTCGATGCATATCTTGTCTTGCCACTCCCTTGTGAGACATAGGGCGATTATGGGTCGTTCGCATTGATTATAGGTCATCAACTTCCCATGCTATCTAGAGTGTCTCGATTGACCTTCGTTCGATCTCCCTCGACCTAGCCTATCTCTATTTCCAATAGACCTACTTAGGGTGGACCTAGCCTAAGCCCGCTTTCTTTTATTATTTGTTTTTGTCATTAGTTTAGTTCACCCAACTTCCTACCTACATACCATATACCTTTCCCACACCAACTCTTTAGTCTAGCATCCCTTGTTCTCTGTGGTTCGACCCCCGACTTGCCGCTATACTCGTTGTAGTATTATTTTGGGTGATTATAAAAGTGTTTGCATAGCCAAGGTCTCTAGCGTTAAACGACGCGTTGGAAAACCCGTTATCAGGGACGCACCCCCAGACAAGTAACCCCATTTGTTTTGCAGGTATTCTGCTTATGATCAAACAATTCGGACCCGTTTAAAATTTACGAAGACTCTACCTTCCGGTCAGGGAGACAACTCGATTTCTTACGCAGAATCATATATAAAGCTAACTTACAACAGATCTAATCCGAAATAACATCAACTTAATGCCAACTTAAATTTGACTCAATGCCAATTTATCTTAGACTTGAAATCCACTTATTGATGACTTCAGACCCACTTATAACAAGATTAATGTCAACTTATATGTAATATTTGGAATGTTATCAAAAAAAAATAATACTAAAAAATAAATAAAATTAAATAAAAATCAAAAAATAGATAAATAAGTAATTAATAATGTAAAATAAAATAATAAAATAAAAAAATTTTTAAAATTTTTAGAGAAAACTAAGTTATACTTACATGTTATAAATCAGAAATTTAATTTAAAATAATTAAAATTTTATATTTGAAAAATCCATTTACACGGTTACTCTCAAAAAAAAAAAAACTTTATCTCCCACTTTCTAAATTATAACTTCCTTATTCCTCCAATTCTTCCCCACTCTTCCCATGTAATTCTATTAACTACGACATTTTATAACTATAAATTAAATCATTTTACTCCATGACTCATTCATTACAACTATGAATTAAACCATTTTACTCCATGACTCATTCATTATAAGGACTCAACTCCTTTAAGTGATGATAATTCAAAATACATATTAAATTAAACAAATAAATTATATAATTATATTAAGGGCTGAACAAAGTTTGGTCTAAATCGTAAAATTAACCGCAATTTTAATATTTGGTTTGGTCTACGATTAAAATGGTGTGGTCTGGTTTTTTTCAAAATAAATTACGATTTACGGTTTGGTCTCGGGTTCGTTTTATTTTGCAGAACAGACCAGGCTGCAAACCGTACAATGGTCGAAAATCATAATTTTGTATTTAAAAAACTAAGTTGCTACCTAAATATTTTAAGATGCAGTTATTTTTATATAGCAATATATACTTGAATAATGTTGATGTTATCAACTAATTACAAATTATTATATTTATCAATTGTATGTGAAATATTTGCATAAATACATGTATTAATTTGGATAAAAATATAAAAATAAAAACTGTAAACCAGACGGATCGTTGTAAAACAGTTTGGTCCGGTCATGTCTGGTGATTTAAATCGTCCGTTTCGGTCTGGAAAGTTTTCAGACCGAAATTTCTTGTGTGGTCTGATTTAGTATCAGACCTGACCAAACCGGACCGTGTTCACCCCTAATGAAGCCATAGTCATGACTGCCTTCCATATTCTCTGAAGGTTTATAGGAGGCCTATGACTCTCTAGCAGGGGGTGCATAAAGAGTATGGTGGATTATTATTTTTGGATTAACATTTATTTCAAGCGCTTAGATATAGGGTTCAAACAGTTTTTTAGAAACTATTGTTCAACGTATATTTGTAATTTTGAGAATGAATAAGCTATGTAAAGTAAAGTACGTAAGTTGTTATTGAGGTTCGGCTACAAATAGCCTACTCCAAGCATATGGTTCTTGCCAACCATTAGAATTGAAATTCTTTTTTAATTGGAATCTAGACCACTAAGAACATCTCACTATCTTCTTATTACACCATATTCGTACCCTGAAGAATGATCTAAAAATTCCCGTTTGAAAAAAGTTATAATTCAAACTCTTAGAAAGAAAATCAAATACTTTACAAAGTATTCTAAACATTGAGTATCCTAACTTTTTGTAATTGAGGATGAATTTATTGAAATTAATCGTAATCCCACACTTTCAGTAATAGAAGATGAATGTATTGAAATCAATCGAAAACCAGAAAGTATTGAAAACATCTCTACAGTTTTTAAATACCTAACATATAGCAACAGAGGATGAATTAGACAGCGATTTCTCCGATTTGTTAAGAGTAAAAGGCCTAAATCATAACTACTGTAAATTCTTGTGACTCGATTGTTCTTCAATGGGGAATATGAGAGAAAAGTAATTATGTTAGCCAGAAAAGTAATTATAACATAAATTTTGAAAAAATATTCTTAGTTTATAATATAGTATCATTTTTTTGTATATTTAGCACCAAAACAAAATCAAACAAAAATATTTCTCACTCTTTGTATTTTACTCTTCGTATTTTAAAATTAGTCTTTTTAAAAAAAATTGTTAGCATTTTTTCTATGTACTTTTGTACATATAAACATTTTATGAACTCTAAATAAATTAACAATTCAGTATTAGCAAGTTCAAAAACGAAGATATAGTTATTCTTTAAAAACAATAGAAAATTGAATATCACAATAATGGATTTCAAAAAATACCGATCCAAATCTCCTTTTTTTTTCAAATAGTCTAGTTTTCTAAAAACAGTAAGTTCAATTTTTAAAACCATCTACTAGATATTTTGGAACGGACTCGAATCGAATAGTTCTGCAGACTCCTATTATATTCACCATTATTATTTGGTATTAACAACTCAAATTTTGATTTTCACTAATTAATTTCTGATAAAACTAAAATATGTACACAATTTCGTTAATTAATACAGTAATATTCACAAGAATTTCACTCTCAAGCTCTTCACCACCAATTCTTACGGTGAGTCCGAGAGCACCTATAATCATTCCTACTTCAACAACAAAAGATAAAAAAGTTCAAAAACAGAAAATTAAGAATTCCTTTGAGAAGAACTACGCCAAAACCCGGTTTGATGAAACTGATCCCACATCTTTCTATCCAAATCCATCGCCGATCCATCCAGAGAAACCTTTATCAAATTTAAATCATCATTCCAATCGACGGTTGAGAATTCATCATCATAACAACTCTTCTCATACACCTCACAATCACCAGATCTTTCTTTCTTGATCTTCCTCTTTTTTAGACGTCGTTTCTTTAAAATCCGACGGAATACAGAGACTGGAACTTTATAAACCGCTAAGATTACGAATTCCACTATAATACATGGACAACAGCAACACACAATAAAACAATTTGCTGCCGTTACTCCTGCTATTTCTCCTGCGTTTGAGGACGATTTTTTTGACGGCGGTGATGCTAAAGGTGACGACGTTAGGGTTTTGGGAATTAGAAGTGGTTGACGGCGTTTAAAAGCCGTTGATGATGATTTAATCACGATTTGACCAGTCATTTTGACAAGAACAAATTATTGAGTTGAGTGATTTGAAGACGAATTTAATGGATGATTGGAGTTGTAGTGAGGAGTGAGAATTTAGAGATTTTCAGAGAGAGAAAAATTTAAGCGAAGAAGAAATAGAATGGAAGGAAGGATGGAGGGCGGAAAGAAGAGGGGTGTATATATTCGTTTGCTTTCGGTTACTCTGTCTTCTTTACTGTTGATTTTTTTGACAGGGATAGTTAAAATATGCTTATTCTGATGGGACCCACTTATCTTCTACTTAAAAAAAATAAGATTTCATTTCAAAATCAAATGATAGATCAGATTAAAAAAACCGCCTATTATTTGTAAAATTTTTAAAGATACATAAGTAAAAACTGTGATTGGGGTCAAATGTTTGTGGTTGAGTTTCTAATTAAATTTATAACTATTACTAAAATAAAACATTTTTGATATCATTATTTTTAAAAATTATTTATGCGTAACTTTTTCAATAAAAATTTTCCTTCTAAAACACAATGATAATGTCATTGTATTATTATTAAATGTTTATAGCTTTTACTTTTTTATTTTCAAATTATGATTAATATTATCAATATTGATTGATTATTTACTTTTCAGGTCATAACATTTAATATATGAGAAAATCATATATTTTATTATATTTTCTTTCAATTATTTATAAAATCTTTATATATAATGTTATTTATTAGATAAGTATAGGATATTTTGAGATGGTTAATAAAGCCATCAATTTTTAATTTTTTTGTTTAAATAAATATATTGAAACATTTAATAGACCGTGCATCGCACGGGCATTATCTAGTTTAGTTACTACATTGATTTTTACATTATTACGATTATCAAAGGATGTTTTTAATTGGTTATTGATTATAAATTGTTGGTTGTTAGTTGTTGGAATGCGCATATATTGAAAAAAAAAAATGACGTTGATAATATAAGAATAATTTGCGTATTACAACCTTTAAGTTTTAGTTTTATATTTGAGCATTCAAAGTCAAATTGTAATTGAGCATCATCGGTCATCCAAAGTGCATAAACATTATTCTTGTTATTGATATTTTAATTTTATATAGAAATTCTTTAAAAGTTGTTTGGTATTCTGTAATATTTTATTTAAAATATATTCTGAATTTTTGATGGTTATACGCTATAATTGGTGAAAACACCAAGGTACCTAGTGAGAAGATATGTATGGACCCTTTTCCTCAAGGTCTTTTAACCTTGGCGGAGCTTGATTTATAATAATCTCTCTATCAGGTTTTATCTCAAAAAAAAGCATCACAAGCTATAGATGATGACATCAAGAAGCGTCAAAATGTTGCAGATAGTGACAATATAATATGTCGCAAAAACATTTAGTGATGGAATAAAAGCGTCGCTAAATTAAATAGTGACGAAAATAATGAATGCAAAAAATGACACATGCGTAGATAGCGACGCCTATAAGCGTCGTAAGAACCCAAATAGAGACACTACAAGTGTCGCTAATTGACAAATATCGACATTTTAAAGCGTCGTAAAAAGATTATTTGACATAAAAATTTGGCGCAAAATGAAGAATACCGACGTGAAAAAGCATCGCAAATTTTAATTTTGACACCTAAAGCGTCAGAAAAAATAACAAAAAGGACATCAAAAAGCGTCCTAATTGGTGTGATTGTGATGCTTTCTAAAGTGTCGGTAAATAGCGACATTAAAAATACAGACGCTTTTACGAAGCGTCTCAAAGCTATATTGCGACGTTTTAAAGCGTCGCAAAGTGTTGTTAAAAAAGCATCACAAAATGCCTTGTTTTCTTGTAGTGTTAATCCCAACTTGAAGGGTCTTTTCCTAAATCAAACCCGGTGACCGGATTACTTGCAATAGCAATTTTTATTTATTTTAAAGAAAAAGATAAATTAAAATAAAAATATCAAAAAAAATATTTAAAAAATATTCAAAAAATATGTGATTTTTTTATTATTTAGAATTTTTGAGTAAATTTTCAAAATTTTTTCTAATTCTAAATCAATTTTCAGTTTATTTTTTTGGTGATTTATCTACTATAGCAGGTCATTGGATTACCCAAGTTTTATTTCAGTTTATTTTTGAATCAATTAAAAACACATACGCTTTTACGAAGCGTCGCAAAGTGTTAAAAAAGTGTCACAAAATGCCTTGTTTTCTTGTAGTGCATAAATAATCCAACTTTGAAGGGTCTTTTCCTAAAGTAAACCCAGTGACCCGATGACTTGCAATAGCAAGTTTTATTTATTTTAAAGAAAAAGATGAATTAAAATAAAATATCAAAAAAAAATATGTAAAAAAATTTCAAAAAATATATGATTTTTTTATTATTTAGAATTTTTGAGTAAAATTTCAAATTTTTTTCTAATTTTAAATCAATTTTCAGTTTATTTCTTTGGTGATTTATCTACTATATAGCAGGTAATTGGATTACCCAAGTTTACTCTAGGCAAATCCCCTTGAAGTTTGGATTATTCATGGTTAATCAATAGGTGAGAATGTTGTAGGAAAATCATGCAAAGGTTGGATTATTCTAGGTAATTTTTCCTAAATTAAAAGAAAAACTAATAAAACAATATTTTATAAAGTAAGTGAAAAATAAATGAAAACCATAAACAATAGGTCCGAAAAATATTAAAATAAAGTTAATATTTGTCCAAAAGATCATATCATATAGTGAAAAAAAAGTAAAACAAACACTTTATTATTTCATTATTGAAAAAAATGCTTTTGTTTTTAAATTGCCATAACGCAAAAATTATCTTTAATTATCATTATATAATCATCTAAGCATCCTACTTATTATTTTGCTAAGAGCTTCCAAAAATTCAAGATCGGGTCAAGGAGTACTTGAGAATCAAACCCAAGAAATTAAGCCTGACTTTTATGAGACCATTTCATGATAAGACGATCTAAAAACAAAAAATCTATAAACTAAAAGTTTATATTGTTGGGTTATTTAACCCAAATATAAGATATATCTCACCTTGAGACTGTATCATACAAGAATTTGTGCAAAAAATTATTTTTGGTAAAGTGGTATTTGTGTGAGAACTATGACGATTGTGATTTTTATCTAATGTTAATTATTTTTACTAAACTTATAATTTTAGGAATTTTTTTGGCAAAGAACAATAATGGAAGATTCAATAAATGTAGCGGGAAATAAATGAGTGGGGCTGTGTTCAAGAAAACAGAGGTATATCTGGAAGGTCTGTACTCCTACTGTCCTATTAGATATACTTCCTCCGTTCTGATTTAGTTGCTACCAATGCATGGGCACAAATATTAAGGAGTTACTGTGCAATGATGAGTAGTAGGTGAAAAGTTGTTTTTTTGAAATTTTTTAATATTATTTGTTGAAAAATGAAAAGGAAAAATAGGAGTAATTGATATAAAGTAGGATAATAATAATATGAGTAGGTATAACTTTAAATGATTGACTTTTTACTAAAAAGGAAATGTAGCAAGTAATATGAAATTTCCTAAAATGGAAAATGTAGCAAGTATTATGGAACGGAGGAAGTACATGAAAGAAAAAAAAAACAATTTTTAGACTAATAAATGAACAAATAAAATAAATTATATGGATAAAATAAAGCGTTAAAATATACTTCAAAAGAAACTAAAAAAATAATACTTCCTTCATTTCAGTTTACTTGTCCCATTTCTTTATTTGGCATTATCATACTACTTGTCCTATTTTCTTTTTTAACTATTCTTTTTTTACCTAAATACCTCAACTTTTCCAATTTTCAATACTCCAATACCAGCTTTACAATTAATTTAATCAATTAAAATACCCAACTACCACCTTTTTAATGGACTCCACTTAGCCCTTAAAATCCGTGAAAAGTCATATTGGACGAGTCAACTGAAACATAGGGAGTACTGAATTCTACCCCCTCCTATTCAGCCTAAATGTCTCATTTAGTTTTTCACACTTGCCGAGGCAACATTTTAACCCTTAATATCTCAAATTATTCTTAATTAAAAATTATAAAATTTGATATTAATAATATTTGTATTGTGACGAATCAAACAAGATTCCACATGACTATGTTTTAACTTATAGATTAAGAGTCAAATACAAATTAAGCATAATGAGTAAACAGTGTCAAAAAAAAATATGAGACATTTAGGCTGAATAGAAGGTAGTCTTATCTAATAATAAAAATAATACAAATTAAAAAGAAGGAAGCAACATGAACATAGTGCAAATTTGGAATGTGGTGAGTAGTTGGTATTGAGTCGGCTTTGATTATTTTTTGTCCGCGTTGGGAATCCCTGGTGTGCTGGCCTGTGGGCTGTTCTTACTTCGGCCTGTATAGCGAGTGCAATATGTGTCAACCGCCAGCTGTCGAGTAATTAGTCAATCACTTATCCAATTGTATCCGGAAATATAAATATTCGGTTTTTCGAATATTAAAGTTTGTGATTCAATTTTGATCCCAATAAATTGAATACTTAAAATTTGTATATTAACGGGGTGTCTGGTATGAGTTTTTTGATATCAAGTAAAGGATTCAATTACTTTTACTCCATAATTTGTGTTTGGTATAACATTGGGTTAACACATTCCCTTTCTTAAGGGTATTGAATACCATTATTTTGTTACCATCCATTAATGACTTGTAACACATTCCCTTTCTTCTCTTTTTCATTAATTCCCTTACATTATTATACTTCCCAAACAACAAATAACCACAACTCTTGCCTTTACTCTTACCCCTCTTTATCAATTACCTTTCCATTACATTTTCTCTTTACATACCAAACACCCCCTAAGTGTGTTTCCGTAATGAAACGTGAAGATGTCAAGGACGCTTAAAAATACTTGGCAATAAGGTGTAGTCGGGAATAACTGTCAGTATGTTGAAAATACTTATAATCCTTCCGCTGATGAGACCTCAATCCTGCAATACAACATTAGCCTTGCACGGGGTGGTTTATCGGAAAACTCGTCCTACACTCAAGTAAGATCGGGAAACCGAAAGTAATGAATATATGATAAGTAATGAATGTGTGATATTGAATGAATACCAGATTAACAGATTGTAGGATTAGTTCAGATCAATTAAGGATATTTGGTTAAGTGTAGATTGTAAGTAGCAGGGCCGTAAATAACGGTAGGAATATCCAAACTTAGTCCAGTGCAAATAATGTATGCAACATCATACACTATATTAATTTTAATGTATAGTGATGAAAAAGTCAAGAGAATATGAGAGTGACAAGTGTAATTTTTTTATTGGTCAGTAATTTTGGCAGGAGTATTTATGGTCACGGATTTTCAAATACAACAGGTTTATTTATGACCAAGAATTTTTAATGTTTAGTATAGTAATTATATGACCAGGAATCTTTTCCTAAATACGGCAGGAGTAAACTTGACCAGGGATTTCTAATGTTTAGTATAGTAACTATATGACAATATGACGATAATAACAATGAGATCAGAGATTTTGACCAGTAATTTTTTTATTTATGACAATAATAGTATAATAATTAATTTATATATGACAAGGGAATTTGACAACTGAGACAAATTTCTACAAATTTTAAAACGGCATGATTTTGAAATATGTCATCGTACTGAGAACGTGGTATATAAAGAGGTGTTTCAAAACTTATAAACTCTTTATTAACAACTTTTTTTCTGTTTTTCTATATTTAATTTTTTTTAATTACAATGTATGTATGTAAATAATTTATCACGCACCTTCATTTAATATTTTCGTTCGTATAAAATTTCACTAAAATATCAACGTATTGAAAAATACGTGCATTGCACGGGTTTCTATCCTAGTGTATTTATAATTGTAGATTGGAGGACGGTGAATTAAGTGGGAATGAAGGGTATGATGAGTGAGTGGTCGGTTATGGTGAGTAGTGGGTAATTATTTTTGGAAGTTATTGGACCAAGGTGGGTGATTTTAGGTTTGACTAAATAAATTATGAGTTTATTTATTTGACTCCACAACATTAGCCCCACGCATGAAGAGTGATAGATGAGGGAATTTAATATTCTTTATGCGGAAAACAAACATACCTGTGAGGCTGTGACACAAACCAATTAAATGTTCGGAAGAAACCCTACAATTAGGTCCAAATAAAATCAACTTTAAACTCTTGCCTTGGTGAGTCCATGCTTGGTAGAAGCCCCGTGAATTATAAATACTTGGCCTTTGGGCCACTTTTGATGATTCGTCTTTAGAGCCTGATATGATGATTCGGCATTTGAGCCTAATATGATGATTCGACATTAGAGCCTGATATGATGATATGGACCAGTAGTCAATCACCTAGGACTTAGTTAAGGAATCATACTAGATGAATCCTTCAAAAGCATTGATGAATATTCGGATTGAATATAAGTTCGCATTTAATAAATATCTCACTACAACATAATTTTCTTTTAGTGGGATATATTTAGCGACATTTAATTTAAATGTCGCTACTTCAAATTTCTACTTGTATTATTAGTGACATTTATTGAACTCTTTAGCAGCATAATATAAAATCACACTAAAACTTTTTGTAACGTAGCATCTAGTAACATTTCTCACAAATACCACTATAGACTATAGTAACAATTACATATGACACTAAAGACCAAATAAAGTGTCGCTAAATCACTTTATAGTGGAACTTAATCAGTGTCATGTAGGTCTTGATTCTGGTGTTAAGTAAAAGTGCTTCTCATCAATGTGAACATTGTTAGTGTGTAGTTTAAATTGAAATGAGTCATTGTTTTCATCATATTGCAACTTAGATAATGCAAAGCTTAACCTGTGTAATTTGTTGTTGTCTTTGAGAGTCGGTTTGATTGCGTTTTCGTGCTTTCTAATTATTCTATCGTTCTTCCATCTACAAACTGTGGACTAAGATACTTTCATTTGTTTTGCCACTGAATGTTGAGTTCTCTTAAGCTCAAATTTTATGGACTTGAATTTCTCCTCATCAAATTGAATTTTGTTCTGTGCTTGTCTCCCGATCCTCTTGTTCAAATTTATTACTGTGTTGTTGTTATCCATTTGTTTCCGAACCTCCTGCCAAAGTCTTGTGATTGTCTTCCTCCTTACTTCATACTCAGTTGCAAGTTCGTTAATTGTACCTAGCATCGGTTTTCCCTTCTTGTTTAATTTGCTCAACAACCTTTGCATGATCTGTGTCTTTTGTTGACTGGATAAATTTTTTGTTCCAGCCATGTTTTGTTTGTTGTTGGTGTTTTAAATGTTGTAAAGTGATTTTGTTGGAGTATTTATTGCTATTGATCTCTAACTTTTGGTGTATTACTGGGGCCAATCATTTTGGCTCCATTCTGTTTGTTTTAAGCTTTCATATTGGCGCTTCATTAACATTTCAGATTCATTTTGGGAAATCTGATTATTTTTGGGCGCCAGTTCTGTTTTGTGTTTTTGGACATTTAATTTGGTTTTTGGTTTTTAATGGGATTGTACAATGATGACGTTTTTTTAAAAAGATGAAATTTTGATTGGTTAACATACGGTGGCAATTTTTGAGAAATTTTACGCATCGATTTTTTGGATAACGTGGACAATCTAAGTCTACGATCAGAAAAAAAATCTGCACCCACATGATCAAGAAAGATTTGAACTACACCTAGGCCGTTGAAGATTTGAGGAGGCTTGACGAGATTAAGTAGTTTGCTCTATTTAATATTTTTTCCGGCTTATGTAATGTACTGTAATTTAACTAATTAACTCGAACTATGCAATTTCCGACTATTATAAAAATATTTATCCACTTTTGAGGGTAAAAAATATTCAACATTTAGTTATTCCAATAAAAATAATCAAAAATGGAGGGAATCATTAGATCCCTAATCTTTTCATTAAAAACCTATAATATCACTCTCTCTCCTACTCAAAAGGTCCCATTTTGACTCACCTTAAAAACCGTGAAAAGTCAAATTGGACATTTGAGCTGCATAAGAGGGAATATAATATTGTGTATTTGGGTAATTGAGTCTACAATTAAGGTATTTGTCGTATTGTTTTGTATTCATATTTGAAATTAAATTGGAAGTATGATAGTGTGTATTTGGATTTATAATAGTGTGTGTATGTCTATATATATATATATATATATATATATATATATATATATATATATATATATATATATATATATATATATATATATAGATGTAGGATGAAATGAGAAGGATTTTAAAATGAGAAGGATGAGAAGGATTTTTGATTGATTTTTTGGTTACTATGATTCCAAAATGGATACTATGTTATAACAAAAAGAACATTTTAAAATTAATGTCATAGTTACCTTTCTGTGCAACATAGTTACTTTTACAATTAAGTGTTTTTTGCTCAATCGTGACCATAGATTTTTTTATGTAAGTGAAATCAAGGGTTTAGAATCCTTCTTACCCTTCTCATTTTCAATGCCCTTCTCATTGGATCCCACCCCTATATATATATATATATATATATATATATATATATATATATATATATATATATATATATATATATATTATATATATATATATATATATATATATATATATATATATATATATATATATATATATATATATATATATATATATATATATATATATATATATATATATATATATATATATATATATATCTATATATATATATAGGGGAGGGATCCATTGAGAAGGGGTCTCAAAATGAGAAGGATGAGAAGGATTTATAGCCATTGATCTTATGACAATCTAACTGCTGAAAATCATCTCTCGTCGATCTTCTTCTCCATTTTATGTTATGATTTAAGGTTACTATGTTTTTAAAAAATGATACTATGTTATGAATAAAAGTTACTATGTTTATTTTAAAAAATTACGATGTTCTGTATAAGATAAAGAGAAGACAGTAACTATACATAATCATAGTAACCTTTATTCATAACATAGTATCTTTTTCTTAGAACATAGTAACCTTTATTCATACCCGGTTCAGTATTAAAAAATTGGTTAATATAACACGAAAAAAAGCAAATTGAGCGCGTGCAACTTAGAAAATAAACAAATTAAATTTGTCCATTGATCTAAAAAATGAACGCTTCAGATTACTTCTCACCCTTCTCATTTTGAGACCCCTTCTCATTTGATCCTAAATCTATATATATATATATATATATATATATATATATATATATATATATATATATATATATATATATATATATATATATATATATATATATATATATATATATATATATATATATATATATATATATATATATATATATATATATATATATAGGGGAGAGATCCATTGAGAAGGGGTCTCAAAATGAGAAGGATGAGAAGGATTTATAGCCATTGATCTTATGAAAATCTAACGGGTGAAAATCATCTTTCTCGTCGATTTTTTCTCCATTTTATGTTATGATTTAAGGTTACTATGTTTTTAGAAAATGATACTATGTTATGATCAAAGGTTACTATGTTTATTTTTAAAAGTTACGATGTTCTGTTAAGAGTGAGAGAACACAGTAACTATACATAATCATAGTAACCCTTATCA